>JAPVRG010096452.1:0-14147 GCA_029783565.1 Rhagoletis cerasi | reverse complement strand
GTCTTCTTCCCTCTCTCCTCATCCACCGCACCCTCCACATGCGCTTTGCATTGCATTTTGATGGGAGTCGAGGTGTTTAAGGTAAACAGTTAACCAACTACGCGCAAGAGGGCGGAGAGGTGAATTCAGCTAAAAACAAGTATTTTAACGTGCCTTTCCTTGCACTTTCTTGTTTGTTTACTTCGCGTACTGATGCATCTTTTTCGTGTTTGCCGTACACAAATATGCTCATTTGTATGTATGTACATATGTATGTATGTGGCTGAGTTTGCATACATACATACATACACCCTTATATACAATACATACATGTGTATGTATGTATGTATGTATATACATGCAGTATTTTAGATACAATTTAAAGTCCGTATTCCCTTTCCATGCGAATTAGCTCGCATCAAAATATTTTGTCGAAATTTTATGTAGACTGCGTTGAAAATACGCCTAAAAATTATGACAAAATTTACATATATCGCAAAACGTTTTCTTGGAAAACGGCATAAGAAAATAGCAAAATGTAAACACATATACGAGATCACACTTCTTAATTTTTTTTTCAAAAATTCTGCGAACAATAAAAATAACGCTGTGTGTAATACAGTGAAAATTTGAAGTGAGTTTAAAATTTTTGAACTTATTCATAACACTATTGCCGTATAGTAAAGTTTTTTCTGGGTATTGGACTAAACCAATTTTTTTTTAAGAGATTGAGTCATAAATCCGCTTTTCGAAGTTAGATATAGGCCTTCGAAGTTCGAAATTGGCCTTTGGTAAAAAATTATTTTTAATTATTATAGGTAAATAACTAAAAAAGTAAAAATGTGGGTTTGTTCCGCCTTTTTCTCTTATTCAAATGGTTTATAAATATTTTAGTGTTAACTTGTATTACAGGCGTTATAACGGGTTAGAGATCAGATCTTCGAAAAATTAAAGACCTGATATTTCAAAAACTTTCGAGCCGATATACATAAAAAACAACTAATATCGTTTTATCGTTTTTCTTCTGATATGCATATTTGTATACCTCGTGTATAAAAATTTGAGAAGAAACAATTAAAAGGAAAAAATACCAATTTTTTTATAAAAAAAAATATTTTAAACAAAAAAATTCTTATTATTCAACAATTGAACTCTTTATTTAAATATAGGAGAAAACTACCTTTAATTTGATGTATAAATAAATATGGTTTATAAATATTAATTTTTTTTTAAATCAGTTCAAACGTTTTTGAAATATGTATAAGATTTTTAATTTTTCGAAGATCTGACTTTTGATCCCTTATAACATTCGTAGTACAAGTTTGCACAAAAAAATTTATAAACCATTTAAATAGGAGGAAAAGACGGAGCAAACCCATATTTTTACTTTGTTAGTTATTTACCTACAATATCAAAAATAATTGTTTACCAAAGGCCAATTTCGAACTTCGAAGGCCCATATCTCGATTTCGGAGGCCAACTTCGAAAAACGGTGAAGTAACTTTTTTACTTATGACTCAATCTCTTATCAAAAGTTGGTTTGGTCCAATACCCAGCCGAGTGCTGTACAGTGTAATACATACTCGTAAAACAATGCAAAAAACTATTTTTTTACACAAACTTTTATTCACTAAATTTTTAGTGCATTAGGTATTTCACTAGCACTAAATATATTGGAAGAAATTAGCTTTTTCAGTATTTTTCACCAGCTGAGTGATAGTTTCTTCACTACCACTAAAAAACTTAATTTAGAGTTGGCTCATACCAGTTATAGCACACCCACCTTCGGTCAACAAAGCCACCATCAGAAACTGGGTGAATACTTCGCTCAGCAATGACTGGGAAGCATCGAGGTGCTGTCGGTGGGCAAAACTCATGTTCCCTTCTATCTCAAAAGGTCTGTCTAGTAACTTGCTCTCATTGAGCAGACGGGACTGCAGACAACTTGTTGGGCTGCTAAGTGGTCACTTCACGTGGCACAAGCACCTGACTGTGATAGGCGTACACGACAATTCCATTTGCCTATCCTGCCTTGAAGAGGAGGAAACGGCGGAATACTTTTTGTGCTTGAGCCGCGCCTTTACAAGAATTAGGTATCCGACATTTGGCCGCGATGTGTTGAGAGACGAACACTTGAGCTCCTCGAGACACCCAACAATCTTAGGTTTATTCGTAAATCGTGCAGATTTAAAATATATTAAAAGCGGCATGAAAACAGCGGAATGGACGGCATGTTTTGTACCTGGTTCCGACAAATATTTTGGTTTACAATTTTACTAGTTTTTTTTTCATAACGTGCGTGATGTGTATATAAAAGATAAAATAATTGGCTATGAAAAATTAGTTTGAAAAACATTAAAGTTAAATATGCATCATATTTTTTTAACGATTTTATAGCAATTCTACGAAAAAATTGTATAGCTTTATTCAACTCATCCAAAAAAAAAAACAATAGGTGTGCCGCATCGTATTTTTGAACTTTGCGTGTTTAAGGGACACCCTACTCCTTGGGGTGCACATCAGGGACGGAAAATCAAAATTTAAAATTGTGCTAGATTCTTCCGAAAAATGTGCCTGAATGACCTGTACCATTAAATTAAAAATCGCCGACAGTTATGTTTGAAATACTTACTGCATATAAGAAAATCAGAAAATTCACAGAAAACCTTTCTTGTATGTAGGTATCTTTTTCTTTATGAAGACTACGCATAATACTTAAAAACAGGAACGGAAAATAATCCTTATTTTTTAAATTTGAACCAAAAAAATCAGCAAGTTGTAATCGTCGTAAAACAATTTTAACTATATTCAAGTATTCGGTTCGTACGTCCTACTGTAATTTACAATGATTTTTATTTTGCGAGTTTAACCAATAAAGATTAAAAATAATAATTAATATTAATTAATTAATTAATAAAATAATATTAATAAAATTTAATAATATTAATAAAATTTAATAAAAATTTATATTTCAGTTTTATTTTTTCGCTCAAAGATAACAATTATTACTTGATTTTTATTTTTTCGATCAAAAATAATGATTATTTTATAATTTTTATTTTTCGCTCAAAGATAATAATTATTATTGAGTTTTATTTTCTCACTTAAGAATAATGATCATTCAAAAAACTCAAAAACTAAACTGTCATTACAACCTGATAAAGGGAGTAAGTCGTAAAATTTTCAGCTACAAATTTCAGTTGTTTGCGTCTGTATGGCCTTTTAGATTTTATAAATAATCATTAACTTTAAGTAGAAAAATAAAACTCAATAACAATTATTATCTCTGAGCGAATAAGTAAAAATCAAATAATAATTATTTCCGTTGAGCGATAAATAAAACTCAAATATTAATTATTATTTTTGAGCGATAAGGATAAAAATCATAAAATAATGAAAAAGTGCTGATTTAAATTATTTTACTCATAATGATTACCGTCCCTGGTTTTAACATTTCTTTGGGGAGTGCATATGAACCCGAATTCCAAATATCAGCATCAACAAAATGATGACTTATGTAATATGTTTGATTTCTTGCGATTTTTTTAAGTAAGTTTTGATCATATTTGTGATCTGATGAATTTTTGTAAAATTAAAAGTTCAACTACAATTACATTCGTATGCCGATGACATCAACATTATCGGCTGTAGCATATCATATCATATGCTGCATATGTATGATTCCTTTCCAAATATGACTTAGTGCACTTTACCTTTCAGACATTTGAACAATGTTTTACAAAGCAATAAATCAATTATGAATGTACTATATTCTTAAAGGAAAGTTGGAAGTCGTAAGCGTTTTTGAAATCGCAGTCAAAACAATGAAGAATGTTTTCACATAGTTGCTATCGGATCGTGTACGATTTATCAATATTTAAGAGCCCTAAATGACTAATGGCGTTTTCTTTTCTACAAAAAATGTTGCCTTTTCATTGCGCTCTTCTCAGTATTTGTACGCATGGGGCAATGAGAAGACAACATTTTTCGGTAGAAAAAAAAAACACCATAAAACAACTGCCCTTGTGACTTTCATAATCAGGTAATCAGGTGCACATCAATTTATCGCAAAATTCGAAACATTTAGATATGTAGTACATTAAACCTGTTAAAGAGCTTAAAATAAAGTTGATGCAACTTTAAGCAAAACGTTTTCCGTATATTTTTGTTGGTACAGGCAGGGTAATTCCAAAACAAAATGTGTGCCGCATTCTTAACAGTAAGAAAAAAAAAAGAATTTGAAGCTGAGTTTCAAGTTTCTGCAGCATTCCTTCTTTTTTTTTGAGGATGCACAAATTTAAAGCAGATCTCAATGTGTTCCAATTTTATGCCATCAAGTTGCTGCAGATGCAGTCATCTGTTTTTGGTCTTCCAACTAAGTATGCAAGTGCATACATATGTGTGTAGAGTAGATGAACGTTCCCAGCAAAAAACACGAATGTGGAATAGAAACAAAAGTTGGTAAGCGCTTCTCCTTTATCTTATAGAAGGCCTTACTTTAACATGGGCATGTCGTTGGCGGTAATGGCCCTCCGTAATGGGTTAAAGAAGCAACGAACAGTTTAGACGTTATAAAGTAATACCTAAATAAAACCTTCTAGAATAAGTTTCCAGCAAAAAATCTGGAATCTCTTAAGTGGCAACGTGGTCTTGAAGTTAATACTCAGAATGTCTAAACTGTCCTTCGCTTCTTTAACCTATTATGGGGAATGCAAATCCCACTGCAAGCCATTACCGCCAATGACAAGCCCATGTAAAAGTAATGTTTTTTAGAAGCGAAAAGGGAAATGCTTACCAATTTCTTTCGATTCCACGTTCATTTCTTAAATAAACACGTTTCCAGAAGAAGCGATTCCAGATTTTTTGCTGGGTTGTGCTGCCATTAGAGCTGAATGAATTATATATGGCTGTGTGTGTTATTTATAGGAATGCATTTTGTTGTTGTTTATCAAGTTGTTTGGAAGTTAACCCAAATTTTCGGCAAGATTATGGAGAAAGAAAATAAAAAACGAAGGAAACGAGTGTGCATTTGAACTAAAATATATGTATATGTGTGTATGCATGTTTACGGTTATATGCATTTTGGGCAAGTATAACATTTGCTTTGGATAAAAGAGACTTAAGAATTTTATATGTGTGTATGTATGAGTATAAGTAAGTCGTACTAAATGGTGAATTTATTGGTAATAGTTATGCACTACATGTTTATTTATGTATTTATTTACATATTTAAGTTTGGAAGGTAATATAGAATTCTCACCCTTATACATGCAAATGTCAGAAAAAAATTTTCTTAAAAAATTTCACTTGGAACTCGGAGTTTAAAAGACTTACAATACCCTTTTTTCCCCTAATAGCTTTCACCAAAAGTTTGTCGACTGAAATATATTCGACAGAAATAATTTCTTCCGACCTAAATACCTTTTTTAACGTTGTTATTTTCTAAATCTGTCTAGAATAAGTGTTGTTGGTATTGATTACATATTGCTGAAAAGATTTTTGTAGAAACCGCCAGAACAAGAGTTGCGAAGCAATTACACATATGTACATAAGTACATTAGACCGAGTTGGTGCCCATTCGAGGGAATTTTTGGGCGAATTGAAAATCTCCGGTAAAACTGGGCCACAAATCAGACAAAATCGCGTTTTCTTCCTAACTTGTTTATTTATGAACCGATTTCAAAGTGTTAATTATTGTTGAAAAAGTATTCTTGATAGATATAGTACACTGAGAAAAGAGCCTGCTGAATATTTTTCTCTTAACACAAGATTTGGTAACTATAACCGAATAACGTAACTATGACCAAATCATGTGTTGAGACGTAGTTTGCGTAACTAAACGCTTTACTCAGCGTAGATGCATCTTTTTAAGATCATGAAAAAAATGCTCCACTTACCAACATTTTTAATTTTATGGTGACCAAAATAAAGAATTTAGTCTAGTAGAATTTCAAATAATTGAGTTAAGTGGTCAAAGAAATTAATTCGTTGTATGCACATACTTACATAGGTGAATATGGATGATATATAAGAGATATATAAAAAGATACATTTTGGAACGAATTTACGTCGTCAATTGTCAAATTGAAATTGAAGACAAACTGGCTTCGGCGTTGTGTCGTCTTCAGTGTAATTTTTGGTTCGTTCCAAAACAAATCATCTCTTCAGCCTGTCGGAAGATCGAACTTACACAAAAAAATTTACATATGTAAGTATACTACTCAAAATTGCTTTTCAACATATTATCCACTTTCAAATCAGGTCGGAATAAAAAACGATTTGAGCGTGTCTAGGGTGGAAATGTAAATGGCACCAAACCGTCTCAAAGTAAGTTTCCAAAAATGTTAATTCAACCTTCCACTTAGAACATAAATGAAAGCTAAAAGTTTTCTGAAAACTTTGATTTAAAAAAATAAGGGTAATTCCGTGTCAAATCGATTTGGATGAAATTTGGTCAGAAGTTTTCTTTCAACCTATAATGAAGTTCCACCAACAGAAAAAAATTTAAAAAAATGTTTGCAAAAGATATGCGAAATTTAAAATTTCACTATTTTTCCAGTAGATTTATGTTTGTCCATTTTTACTAAAGAATATAATGAATGCTAATATATTATAACTCGTCACAGCCAAACAAATGTGTATTCGTGAAACAAATGGGGATGGACTTCCCATTAGGCTGGTGACTTTTAACTTAACCATAAACCAACCGTCAGCTATTCGTGAAACTTGCAAGATTTTGCTAATTTAGCGTTCGCGTACTTTTGCCAACTTTTTTCTTCTTGAGAGAGAACACATAAAAATTAATTAGAAGTGTGCTGTTGAGAGTTTGCTGCTGGAAGAATACGCGAATACACTTATTATGAGGGTCTTGGAAAGCCTGAAATGTTACTAATCAAATTATGGTAGCTCGTCCCGCCAAGAAGGAGAAAATTACGCCCAATCCGGTGCATCCACAATAACAAAAACAGAGATACAAACATATACATACATATATATGCATACATACCCTGCAAAAAATGCGACGAGTCCGGGATGTGTCCGGGACGAGTCGCAAAAGAACATACGACTAATGCCACTTTGCATCCCTTTGGATGGACTGAACTGTTCGTTTTTGTTGGAGCATGTCCTATGAAGAGACCAATTGTTTCCCTTTATACCCGAACGGGTATAAAAAGCGACTTGTCGCTTTTAAAAAATAAAAATATTTTGCGCCAGCTGCGGTTCGAACCAGGGTTCTCTGGATTTCTAAGCGTGTACTCTCTCTACATGCCAACGCCGCACATAAAATTTCATTGACTAAGTACCTATATATGTATCATTAAATCATTAATTGTACCCGTTAGAGATGGGGACTAATTGATCTCCAAGTATACCCGTTTGAGATTAATCTGGGAATACTCTCTTTAGAGATTAATCGCAAAATTTTTTGCAGGGTACATTAGGGTGGGTCAAAAAAAAAGTAATTTTTTTTTTGATCCGACACACGAAAACTAGTTCTAAGTACCTCTAGAAAGTACTTACCAAATATGAGCTCTTTATATTAACGGGAAGATTATGCTCATAATAGTTTTCCATTTTCAATTTAGTCTCATATAAAAATGGTCATATCTTATTACCAATAGATCGTTAAACCAGTTACATCGTCAATATTTATAGCAAATTGAACGCTCTATAAAAATGGTTGGCATAATCTTTTCATTAATCTATCCATTTAAAAGATATTCAAGATTAAAAATTGAAGTATTTTAAGGAAAATAACTTTTTGTTTTGAATTTTATAACTTACTAAAAAATAATTATCGTGTCGGATCAAAAAAAAAAAAAATACTTGATTTTTTTTGACCCACCCTAGGGTACATAAATATGGATGTGTGTTCTGTCGCCACTAGTACCAACAATTCGTCGATCAAAAACTATCAGCAACAACTACCACAAATTGCAAAGTCGAAAACGGGTAATCGAAAACAGCAAACAACAATTTTACCGACTGACATACATATGTAGGTATACATAGACAGGGTGTCCAGGAAGTCATGGTTAACCCGTCAACCGCCAGTGCGCGGCATTATAGTCTACCAAATAAAAAAATATGAACTTATAAAAAGTGTCATGGTTTTCGAGATTTTATAACTTTTTTATATTTTTGAAAAATCTCTACCTTCGGTCGTTTTTTTCTTGGCGTTTCTACAAATAAAAACTTTTAGAAGTTGCGTCTTTTTTATTTTTATCTACAATTATTCCGCTATCGATAGAATATAACAAATTTTCAATAAATATTGCTAAAATGTTTGAAAATTAATTCCAATACAAAATTTTGATACTGAACTAATTTCTACCTCTACTTTTGACCATACGTGGTGAAAAAAATTTATACCACACAAATTGTGAAAATAATATTAAAAACTTACGTGTTTAATTAGGATTTCAAAATGGTATAAAATTTATCACCTTTAAGTCTTACTGCTGTTGTTATTACTATTTGAATCTAAAAGGATGCTTATTTAGATGTGTTCGGAAAAAAATCAAATAATAAAAGTTTAACTTTTTTATGTTATATGGGACAAATAACAACAACATAATGTGATTCTGTATTATTTTATTATTTATTATAAAAGATGTTCAAAATGGCGTTCTTCTGCCCTAATACCACATCCTACATCTCTTAATAAATGTTCTTTTAATTCGGTGTGCATAATTCTCATTTTTTATTTGTTCGGCGACTGAATTGATGTGCTCACGCAGCTGTTCGATGGTGGTAATTGTAGTTATATACCAAAAATCTTTGAAGCAGTCCCAAAAAAAGTTTAAAGGATTAAAATCCGGGATCTAGGTGGCTATAAAGTGGGACCCAAGCGTCCAATCCATCTTTGCAGATATCGTCCGTGTAAATGTCGCCGTACTTGAATAGCGTAATGAGCTGGATATCCGTCGTTTTGTAACCACATGGTACAAATAATTTTCCACAAAATCTAAATAAATTTCGACATTTAGCGTAGCTGGATGTGCATAAGGGTAGAAGGCCACCCTTTTGAACATATTTTATAATAAATAATAAAATAATACAGAAACACATTATGTTGTTGTTATTTATCCCATATAACTAAAAAAAAATGTAAACTTTTATTATTTGAATTTTTTCGAAGACTTCTAAATAAGCATCCTTTTAGATTCAAATCGCATTAACAACAGCAAAAAACTTAAAGGTGATAACTTTTATACCATTTTGAAATCCTTATTGAACACCTAGATTTTTAATATTATTTTCACAATTTGTCTAGTATAAATTTTTTTCACCACGTATGGTCAAATTAGAGGTAGAAATTAGTTCAGGATCAAAATCTTGTATTGAAATTAATTTTTAAATATTTTAACGGCGATTATTGAAAATTTGTTATATTCTATCGATAGCGGAATAAGTTAAGATAAAAATAAAAAAGACGCCACTTCAAAAAATTTTTATTTGTAGAAACGGCATGAAAAAATCGACCGAGGGTAGAGAATTTTCAAAAACATAAAAAAGTCGAAAAATCTCGAAACCCATGAAACTTTTTATAAGTTCATATCTTTTTATTTGGTAGACCATAATGTCGCACACTGGCGGTTGAAGGGTTATCCATAACTTCCTGGACACCCTGTATATGTACGTAGATGCATATATTTAAAAACATATGTATGTACACATAGTATGTACATATATACTTGCATGTAAGTTTGTTTGCATCAGCGACATCAGCTGCACGCAAACAGGAAATAAGTACAATAATAAAAAATGTCCAATAATGTTACCAACCTTGTGTTGTTGTCCAAAATGACTTTGCTCATTGTAGCTGTTGTTGTTGTTGTTGTTGCTGTTGCTGTTGTTGTCAACGATGGCAGGTCCTCGTCGGAGTTGAGACTTGAACTGTGCCCGGCAAAAGGTGGCTCGACGACAGCAGCCGTGTCGTAACTGCTGCGATCGGAAGTAGCGGCGTTTGTTGGTGTTGTTGTTGTTGTAGTGGTCGCGGTGGAAGTGGAAGTGGTGGAAGTGATGGAAGCGGTCGGCTGCTCGTCGAGGCCCACCAGATCGATGTGCTCTGGCGGTGACAAGGGCAATGACGATGGCGGTGATCGTTGTTGGATTAGAAGTTGGAGTTGTAGACGTGGTTCAGTGAATGTTGTATGGTCTTTCGGTTGTAGTTGTTGCTGTTGGTATTGTTGCATTTGCAATTCAACACATTCGCCCGCCAACAATGGCGTCACTTCGTGTGTGTGTGTTGTTACGAAATCGTTTGTCTGATTTGTTTCTTCAATGGTCGCTGTTGCGATTGTGCTGTTGCCTATTCCCGTGCCGGCTGATTCTCCTGCTCCCACCGCAGCAGCTGTAAGTGTTCTTATTGCTGGTGTTGCAATTATTTTCCCAAAGTTTCTCTTCACTAATGGCTCCTTTTCGCCGTTGGTTTCTTCCTCCAATTGAACAATCACCGAAGCCGGCAATGCTGGTGTCGTTCTCGCAGTCGCCGCTATGTTTGCCTCCGTTGTTTGTGTTGTTGGTATTGAAGCTGTTGTTGTTGCTATTGTTGCTGACGTTGCACTAAAACCACTCACCAAGGCTTCGTGCTGCGTTTGCGACTGCTGCTGTTGTTGTTGTTGTTGTTGTTGCTTTTCCGTGTTATTTGCGTTTATTTTATTCGCCATGAAGTCGTTCTCGCCGCCGCTTTGGCCCTTTTGTTCGCTCTCCCACTTTCTTGTTTTCGTTTGTTGTTGTTGCTGTTGTAGTTTATGGCAGTGTTGTGTGCACTTTAGCTCAACTTCCTTTGGGACTTTTTGCAATTTTGCATTCGTATTGTTTTTCGTCTTCGCATCCACCAGAACGGTGGGCTCAGCTGCTTGGAACACTGTTGTTGCTGTTTTTGCCGTGCCGCTGCTGCCGTTGCCGCTGCCGCTGCTACTACCAAAGATCCTCCGATCACTTTGGCCGTTGTGCCTGTTGGTGTCGTTTTTTTTGTTGCAGCGCTAACTGCATTCACTGCCGACAATATTTGTGTCGCTGTTTCGACGTCGGTCGTGAATGTTGTTGTATTAACAATTGCCAGCTGGTGTGGTTGTTCCTGTGACTGTAGTTCTTGCTGTTGCTGCTGCTGCTGCGTCACCGCCTGGTTGTGCTGTTGTTGTGCGGTCTGTGACGATCCACCTTCTGGTATAATTGTTGCAAAAATTTGTTCGCCGAATATGAAAAGATCTTTAGAAATAATCATTATCATTCCTTTGTTGAAAGGCGGTGTATTCACATAGGTGTTGAATTTGTTGTTGTAGTTGTTATTTTTGTTCGCTGCAGGTTAACGTTTTTATGAGGTTTTCGGAAAGCTGTGCTTTTTTTTTGTTAGTCACATTAATTTAAGTTCTAATTTTAGAAGAAATTAGCCCGAATTCAGGTTAAAACACTCTTCGTTGGTTTGCATTCACTCTCTGCCGATGAGGTACGCGGACATAATTTTGCTTGTAATTTTGGGCTGTGAGATGAGAATGGAGGGAAGTCAATGCGGATAACAGCTAAATTTGTACATACATGCTTATAAGGCATTGAATGAGTAAATACATATCGAGTATTATGCCTTCGGAAAAATATTTCTTTTCAAAAAAGTAGCAACAAAGTTTTCGTGGGACCTAAATTTATTGCCGAGTTTCCACTGTTCATCTAAACAACCAAAAATGTATCTGTCATTTGTCAAATTTATTGACCTTTATTACTAAGGTTCTTTTTCTCATTAACTAACAATTGGAAATCCGACATTATAAACATTTTTAATTTTCTTTTATATCTACATACCTTTTAGTAAAGGAATTATTTTCCCAAATACTTAGCGCACTTTTTGACCATATTTTACCTAGTATTGTTACTCTCTGAAAGAACAGCTACGCAATTTTTAAATAAATGGGCTCCGGGAGGCGAAGGCATTTCAAAGTGCAGATAAGAAGTGGCTTTATAAAACATATCATTTCCTCAGACATCAAATGACTACTTGTTCAAGATTTTGTGCTGTTCCTTTCACCTTGATAAGCTCAAAAAAAAATTACATAGAACGGAAGAACCACAGGTGTCATCATCAACAAGTTTCAAAC
Source organism: Rhagoletis cerasi (assembly GCA_029783565.1). Lineage (NCBI taxonomy): Eukaryota > Metazoa > Arthropoda > Insecta > Diptera > Tephritidae > Rhagoletis > Rhagoletis cerasi. Next base: position 2,070 of record JAPVRG010096452.1, on the reverse strand, counting down.
CGAAGTAATGAAAAACATATACATAATACATATAGCCATTGTGCCCGATTGTTTGTCTGAACGCAGCACCCGCATAAACGGCTATACCGAATTCAATAACGCTTTCACTAATTTATAAGATCAGTTCTTGAGAAAAATATATGTACATATGTATGTATGTTGCGATTTATACTGGCATCAAAACACTTTTAAAAATCGGCCCTATGCTGAGCATCGTCATCGTCGACGATCGTCCGCGCATCAGTAAAATGGCTGGCGTTGACCGTCTCGTCACTTTTATTTTATGGTTACTCTTTTATGTATGTATGAATGTGCATTAGATCGTCTCGGCTTACAGGCGATATGAAAAAATTTCACCGTACACCCCTTCATATGAAGTGTTTTTGAAAAGCATTTAAAAAAATAATAAAATTTATAGTCAGATTTTAAAGTGTGATGCACCAATGTTTTTGTGTGGAGGAGAAGGTTTTTCCTACGGCAGGTCATTGAACTCATGTACTTCATTGTGGTACTTACCCACCAGATCTCAGTTGCTACCACCCTAACGTACCGCCCTAATGACAGTAAATTAAAGACCGTCAAAAATCATTAACCTTTTGCAAAGAAGTATTTCGATTAGTTCAAATAAAACACATTTTACTTTTAGTTGGAAAACCATACGGAAAAAACCAACTTTTTTTGTTTTTTTTTGGTTTTTTTATGGAGCAGATGAGGTCAATGAACTTCCGTTGGAAAAACTCGCTCCTCGAGACAAAAACATTGGTGTATCGCACTTTAAAAACCGACTATAAATGCCTATGATTTGAAGAAAAATTTAATTATTTAATTTTTTTTATCAAATGCTTTTCAAAAACACTTCATATGTCTAATGTGCATACTGCCTCACAGAGAAAAAACTGGCGTTTAAAATTTAAAAGTTCGTATCGATGAATAGTTCCTATACTAGGGCGTATTGTTCTTACGTAAAAATTCCCATTAATTTTATAAATACGAACATCTTTCGTGAATCATAGAGAAAATCTTCTAGTGTTCAGTGTAAGGTCTTTTTAAAGTTGGGTCTTTGTTACAAAAAAAAACACAGGCCTGCGAAATTTAACTTTTTCCTTTCCAATATTTATGTTAGTTTTTTAATACCTAGGTATGTTAAATTAAAAACACCCCTTGTTTTTTTTTTTTTCTAGCAGATCGAGATCCATTTTTATTGATGACATACATGTTTTAGAATTTTTAACAATTTTCATGAAAAAGAAAGAAAAATTAATTAATTTAAAAAAAAAATTTGTACTTAAAAATGCAACAGCGTTCGTTAAAAATACCCCTAAGGACTAAGTAAATTAGAAAGAGTTATGAAAATTCGAAGCTAACGCCATGGTACGCGGTAACACTAAGAAAAAAGAAAAAAGTTATTTTCTCGGAAAATTTACGTGATGGAATTTTTTTTTATTATTTCTTTCGTAGCTTTACACCTAAAGGCGAAGTCACACGATTGGTGTATTTGTACACATTTGTACATATTGACAGTCCCTGCAGGGAGTGACGTTAGCTTATACTTAACTTTAGTCTGTATACGCGAACACTAGTGGTAACTATTAACTGTATACCTATTTTGTTCGAAAAAAGCTAACTACTTCTGTGGGGCGACGGCCGCAAAAAACTCAGTCCTGGATACCTCTGCATTACATGTCAACTAACTTGTAACTAACTACTTTTGGACATAAAATATCAATAAGAAAAAAGATTTTTTAAATTTTTTACATGTTTATTTATTTACTTTATTTATTATTAAAAAATTTTTTATTTGTTTACATATGTATTCTGCTGTAGGTGGTCCCATATTCGAATTCCGTCAGACATAACATCAAAATGATAATATAAAATTTCGATCTTCTTTTTATTTGTCCTGAATTCGAAAAACCATCTGTGAAGTGCATGAAAAAGGTGCATTCAAAGTTTTTTTTGTATGAGGATATTTAAATAGAAACTTGTTGAATGAAAGTAAACTTCTGATTACGTCTGCATGACTCCTGCATGACTTTACAACTCATTTTAAGTTGGTTTTGTCGTAGCTAA
>JAPVRG010096451.1:0-10775 GCA_029783565.1 Rhagoletis cerasi | reverse complement strand
GGAAATGTCTGATTTTTAACGTGAGTACCTGCTTATGTAAAGCTTAACCCCACGGTGCTCTTAACACACGGATCAACTCAATGCGATGATCAGCGCCGCTAATGCAAGCATTTGTGTGTAATAGTAAAAATGCAAGCGTTTCGCTTCCAATTGGCCGTGTGGGTGTACACACTTTCACCACCTTGGATCGGGCTCGAGGCCTATCTAAACCTCTGCCGTACTCTGGGTCCGGCACCCGGTTGCTATGCAACTCCACATTGAGAAGCAAGCAACTCTCCCCGCATTTGGGTTTAAACCACAGCCACCACGATACTCCCCGAAGGGCCGTACCCAAAGGAACAGGCCATAGCAAATATAGGATGCTATGGGGGCCCCTGTTCCCCCGTGGTACCAGATTAAGTACTCTGGTGCGACTGTGAAGCCGAAACTTCCACCAGTTGAGCAAACACCACTCCGGACTGGCAACCGTTTGACTAGGGAACCTCGGGATTGTCACACCCGTAGCTCAATGGGCCCCGGAATAAAACCCGAAGCCCACGAGCCCCCCTGAGGGGGCCGTTAGAATACAGTCAGAAAGCCCCCTGACTGCAAACCGTCCAATGGGCACGGTGACGCATGACACCCTGGATTAGGGGGGCGTTTTATACCTACCGCCAGGTACCCCCTAGAAATAGCCTAAGTATGCCCACTCCAGCCTTCCTTGAGCGAGCGCTTCCGGCTCGCCACTAGACACGGCAGGAGAGTTTATACCTCGGCCTTAGTTAGGCACCGCCTGCTTACACCACTGCGGCAAAAGAAAAGGACAGCAGCCTAACCTGCCACAGCGGTGTAAGCAGCGATGCCCATTGCCCGGTCGGTCGGCACCCGCTTGGAGGATACATCTAGGAGGATTTTCGCCAACCACTTCGCCGCATTATGCTGCTTACATTTTTAAGTTATTTATGCAATTAAAGGAAAAATTCCGTTGAAAATAATACTAAATCGTTACGTGATATTTACCAAGTTAAAGGCCATACTTACTGCTATTGACTAAAGATTTATAACTATGATATAACTAATGATATCGTTAAAATTACAACAAGACGATTTTAAAGGCGTAAGTTTGTTATGTTTTTCTTATTTATACAAGTCAAAGCTACCATATTAGTTTGCATAAACAAAAATGCCGGTTCCATGTCACCACAACACAATCAAAAATAACATACACAAAAATAACACACAAAAATAACACAAACGAAAATAACATAAACGAAAATCTCGCACTCATAAATATCATACACATAAATAACTCTGTTAAATAATAACACGGAATAATACATACAGCCTTATTATATATCACGAGCGATTCGTCTGCAGAAGAATACTTCAAGAATAAGTCTGGCGGCATAGTTTTAGCTAGTTTAAACGTAACCGAGACGATTGTAACGTAATCGATCAAAAGCAAGACGAAGACGACGGATAGAGTAATAAAATCGCAATCAGAGACGTTGTCGTCTGCATACGAATCATTTTTGTTGCATTTCGTTCGTGATACATAATAAGGCCGAACACACTCAATTGACACAGTCAAATAAATTGGAACATATATATGTATAGTTCTTTGATCCACCCTATTATTACATACATACATACAACACCGAAACCGGTGGGTGCACAAACAACTGACTCCATCGTACATACAACTTAAGTCTTTTTGAACGAGACTGTTAAAAAGTTAAAGTTGCGGTGAACGAACTGTTCACCGACACAGATAATTCAAACACAGATTTCACGTTATAAAAGTAAATTTTATTGTGTGCTCGTAGCACCGCCTAATTAACAACTCATTCTTACAATACTATCTTCTTACGAAGTAACTTCTTAGCCTAACTATAATTCTGCTTATGTCGCAGTTCCCATTCCTTTCCATTGCACAATCGATCGGTTGCGCGTTTAGGCCAATATTGCCTACCTTGCAATTCTCACGCTTTAGCTGGTCGTGTTGCCCAACGTGATCGCACGGTTGCGCGTGTGCCGCGTCAGCGAAAGTTCTGCAGTGAACCCCAAGTAGAGCAATGATGTCACATGCCTGGCCACGTGAGCAAAGGGTGATCCGTTGGGTAGCGTTGAGATAACTCCTCCCCCTTTAAAGATCTGCGTCTCGCAGATCAAAGGTTGAAAAATTTGAGGGGGTTATAATGTGTAGAGAGTGGTCACGGCTTTCCGCTGTTATGTCGGTTCTGACTTCTGTGGCTGGTAGGCTAGTTTCTAAGCAATAAGGTTTAGGTGCAGATTTGCCCTTGGAGATCTTGTCGGTGCTAATGGTGCTCGCCCAGTGCGCAGGTATTTCTGAAAGGTATGGCTTTTTTGTATAACATCTCCACAGCATGGCGGCCACAAAGATAATTGCGCATATTAAGAAAGCTTCTGTAACGATAGAGAAATTGATATTTTCATTAACGTACCCTAGATACTTAACATTCTTCATTGTAATGTCGTGCGTTGTAATAGCTTCGTTGCTGGAGAACACTCGGTTACCGATCCCGACTGTTTATTACTCAGTTGGATGACGTAGGTACCATTTATGATGCTTGAGGCATTGCTACTCCTGATTTCGCCTTGGTAATTTGAAATAAATATTGTGTTTGTTGGTGTTGGTTGATTTTTCCGACAGGGTGGCAAAATGATTAACTTTGGAACGAATTTCCGTCATCCCTTGTCAAGTTTGGTTTGGAGACAAACCGGTTTCGTTCGAACGAAAAATGACACTGAAGATGGCACAACGCCGAAACCGGTTTGTCTCCAAACCAAACTTGACAAAGGATGACGAATATTGTGTTGTCGTTTACCAATTCCGTGATGGTTGCATTTCGGCTTGTGAATTGACAGCTAGCATCTCCACCTTTTAGAAGTCGGGGTAAGCAGCTGTCCTCCTCCAATTTGGTCAAGGATTTTGAGCTACAAACCGTGGATGAACTGATTATCAGGCAGTCCTTCGTTAACCCATACGTTTCTTCTTGGTTGACGAGCATCCTGTAAACGGTAGATCTAGTTGCTTCCCCTCGTAGATACCGGCGCGAGCAATCAGCAGATTATATTTGCTAGTTGTTACTTTTGGCATTGAGAGTACGTAGAGAAGCAGTGCCCCATTTGTGTATATTGATGGTTGGCCATATTCAATTGCCTCGATTACGTTTTGGTATGGAAGAGTTTCCATATCCGATAGGATCTAGTTGACCTCGTCCGTGTCGAGTAAGTTGGTATTAACAATTCCGCGCTTTGCAAGCTGACATGCCCGCACCACTTCATTAATATCCTCACGAACAAGCAAGATGTTGTGGAGTGCGCTTTGGTCGAATTCTGTTGCCTCTGTTTCTTTCATTACATAATTGGTGCGGTCCACTACCTCGTCAATTTTCCTCAGTTCCTCTTGGGTGGCTGTGAACAGTTTCGCATTGACCTTGTACTGCTGGTTGTTGCTTTCAATGACTTGATTTTGGCTGTGGAGAATATTATTCCAATCAGTTGCGTCGGGTGATCCTGCTTGCCATTTCCAAGCTGATCCTAGCCAGTCAATAGAGCGGGTAGTTCTGGCCTTGCTTGGGTTTCCCATCAACTCTTCGAGTCGGTCCAATGTTTGATTAATATAGAGCTGTGCTAGGAGCTGGTCATCGGTTCGTTTAATTAACCGGCTTGCCAAGTTTTCCATTTCCGTCATAGTTTGGCATACTGTTGGAGGTTGATGACGTGGATAACTCTAAATGACCCGCCGATGATCCACCCATTTCCGCTTTGGATAGTTACGATCGGAGCCTTATAATGAAAGATATGGAGACCGCTGATGGCTGATGCCAGCAGTGGGATTCTGCAACACAAAATGTTATACCTAATTTTACTGGTATTAGCGGGTTAGTAACTGTCAGATTCTATTATATTTTATGAAATTAGTAAGTAGGTTTATAAAAAAGGGCTATTACTACTTAGTATATTATTATACAGTATTTAAGGTATTATTTTTCTCTTGCGTGTTAATGCTAAGTTTACAGAAAGGGTTATTTTCAGTAGAACATGTTATTAATATGCAAAGAAAATTTTACAATTTTGGTTTTCTGTTGTGTTGGTTAATTACTATGCACTATTTGTTTTAGAAAGCAAAACTTATATTGGTTATTTTCCTGACTTGCGGATAAGGCGCAAGGTAGAGTTAATACTTTTTTTTTTAAGGTTTAATTTTTCGACTTGCAGATTAGGCGCAAGGATGAAGTTAATTACATTTGTTGGTTTACGGATTATGCGCAAAACTGATATTTTTGATTTTTTCGACTTGCGGATTAGGCGCAAGGATAAAGTTAATTTCCTTTTTTGTTTCACGGATTAGGCGCAAAACATATTTTTCATTTTTTCGACTTGGGGATTAGGCCAAGGATAAAGATAATTATCTTTTTTGTGTTACGGCTTAGGCGCAAAACTGATATTTTTTATTATTTCGACTTGCGGATTAGGCGCAAGGATAAAGTTATTCATTTGTTGTTTTACGGATTATGCGCAAAACTGATATTTTTCATTTTTTCGACTTGCGGATTAGGCGCAAGGATAAAGTTAATTTTCTTTTTTGTTTTACGGATTAGGCGCAAAACTGATATTTATTATTTTTTCGACTTGCGGGTTAGGCGCAAGATTAAAGTTATTTTAATTTTTTGTTTTACGGATTAGGCGCAAAACTGATATTTTTTATTTTTTCGACTTGCGGATTAGGCGCAAGGATAAAGTTAATTTTTTTTTTGTTTTACGGATTAGGCGCAAAACTGATATTTTTAATTTTTTCGAATTGCGGATTAGGCGCAAGGATAAAGTTAATTTTCTTTTTTGTTTTACGGATTAGGCGCATTTTTTGTTTTTCTGAAAACAAATTTTTTGGATTGCGGATTCGTACTGTTATCGAACCAGCTATGGGGGATCGTGGAATCCCGTTTGAGAGTAGCGTAGCCATTTGTCAAATTCGATGGCGCCACAACCTACTAAGGCACGATTTGTCCCACTAACAAGCCCTTAAATCCTTTCTTGTACTTTTTCATTTTTATTATATTTTTATTTTTCTATTTTTGTCTATTAGGATTTGTATTCCTACGTTATAAATTTTTTATATGCAATTTGTGGATTTCTTGCCACTAAGGGTGGTTACCGTGACTTTGTTGTCTTTGGCAACAATTTCTTTTTTAAAATGGTTTTTGTTTTCCTTTTATTTGTTTGTCCTTCACGTATATGACGTCATTCTCGGCATAACGCTCCGGTAGGGACCTTTTCTTATTATGTCTTTGGATCTGGGCAATCTGTTTCTTCTTTAGTAATGTTTTTAAATACTTGTTCATTTTCCTACTTTTATCCAAAAGTTCCTGGTAGTTGGAGGCTCTTGAACGATTAAAAAATACTTCGCTGGGTTTCCGGTTTGTAACCGAATGGATTGAGTTGTTGTAGCGGTCTACCGCAATGTTAACCAGCTCCTTTGTCTTGAAGCTCGGGTTATCATATTTAAGGCATCTAAATATCTCAATAAGGGTTGAATGGAGCCTCTCAACTTGTTCATTTACCTCACTTCTTTGTGATGGGGTGCGGTAAAGTCGGATTCCTAAGGATTCTAGTAAGTTTTGTATTATTGGGCTAATCAGCCCTCTCTCATTATCGGTCACTAAAATATTTGGGGTGGTGAAATAGTGTAGAAGTTTTAACATTCTTTGTTTTAGATGCAAACTTGATCTGTTTCTAACGTGGAAGAGTTTTGCAAACTTTCAAAATTCGTCTATGCAACTTAAAAATTTCTCTCCTTGTATTTCAAAAATATCTACGGGGATGATTTCACATGGACGTGATTGGATTGGTGTGCTTTGCAGCTCTGGCCTGTTTGGGTGCCTATCATACTTTCTGAGCCTACACGTCTCGCATGACAGAACATAATTTCTAATGGTACTACTCATTTTTGGAAATTAGTATCGCTCTAAAATTTGTTTCCTATTCTCGGTAGCTTTTCGATGAGCTCTCCTATGCTCCTCCCATATGACTTCACATATTCTATCGGGGTTTCGAAGATCTTCTACGATAGTCTGAGCTACCCGGACCCTATAGTGTATAAAATGCTCCAAGTTCACTTTCTGAAGCATTCCAAGTTGGGTTTCTGGCATTTTTATACCATTGATTACGTCTGGTCTCAGTCTTTCTTTGAGTACATTGACCAGCTCTTGCTCGCTGATCCCCTCTATTGCTAGGTAGTGCCGAAGATAACCGGGATGAGGCTCCTCGCATATTTGTAGCCTGCCCCCGAACACAATCTGATTCCTAAAGACATTCAGTGGCACTTCAACAAATGGAATTAGGTCAGTTGTCTTGCTTGGCACTGTGAATGGTGTCGCCGGTTGAACTGACCTCACTGGCAGAATCCGTTGTCGAACCCATGGTTGCGATTTCTGACGAGGATGTCAGGTGATTTACTTGCGTTTTTAGTATAGAAAGAGCTTCAGCCGAAACATTGGATTTTCGTGGCCTGTAGATAAGTTCGTAATTATATTCCTCTATCCTGGACTTCCAACGTTTAAGCTTAGCGTTGTAATTACGGTTGCTAAGCGAAAAGGTTAGTGGCTGGTGGTCTGTAAACATTCGTATCTTTTTAGCGCCGTACATGTAATTTCGGAGGTTGTCCAGTGCCCAAACGATAGCTAGCATTTCTTTCTCGTTCGTTGCGTACCCTTCCTCTGTGGTGGTTAGACTTCGTGAAATGGACGCAATGGGTTTGTCCTTGCCATCGTATTCCTGCGAGAGTACTGCACCAATGGCGAAATCGGAGGCATCAGTTGTTAGATGAAAGGCTTTTTCGAAGTTAGGAAAGGTCAGGACTTCGGAGGTCGTCAACACTTCCTTGAGGTCTTCGAATTTCTTTAAGGCTTCTTCGTTTAGTGATATTTGCACTTTTTTAGACTGGGCCGCCCTTACCTGTGCGTGCTCATCTCTAGTAAGATTAGTTAGTGGTTTTGCAATTTTTGCATAATCGCGGATAAATTTCCTGTAATATGATGTTAACCCTAGAAATCTTTTAAGCTCTTTTAAATTACATCGGGGCAGCATATTCTTTATGGAATCTACTTTTTTTGGATCTGGCAGTATTCCTTGAGAAGTCACGATATATCCCAGGAATTCTACACTTGTTCTTAGAAACAGGGGTTTTTCCAGATTAACTTTGAGGCCAGCAGCCAATAGTCTCGCAAGGATTACTTCGATATCATTTAGATGGGTAACCTCATCTTTGCTAAAGATGATTATATCATAAATATACACAAAGCAGATGGGGCCTATAAATTCTTTTAGCATGTCGTCTATCATGCGTTGGAAGATAGAGGGTGCGTTTTTTAAGCCGAAAGGGAGTCGCAAAAACTCTTATTTTCCATTCATGGTGGAAAATGCGGTTTTTGGGATTTCACACTCCTTCATAGGGATTTGGTGAAATCCTGAGATTAGGTCGAGTGTAGTGAAGTACCTTGCATTCCCAAGGCTGGCGATAGTGCCGTTAATATCTGGTATGGGATATGTATCGGGAATCGTTACGGCGTTTAGCCGCTTGAAATCAATGACCATTCGGTATTTCTTTTCGCCGTCGGCCTGGGATTTTTTTGATACAATCCATATGGGTGAGTTGTACGGACATTTGAGGGACGAATTATGCCTTCCGATAGAAGATCTTGCATTTGTCTTTCAACCTCTCCACGCATGTTAACAGGGTAGGGGTAACTCTTAGTGTAAATGGGGTTTTCTGTTTCCGTTCTTATTTCTGCCTGGACATTGGTTTCGATTTCCGTGCTGCGATCAACTGGACCAAACAGATTTTCGTATCTATTAAGTATTTTGTTAAGCTCTTTCCTTATAGAGTTTGCAATATTGGGATCGAGGGGAATATTCGCCTCGATGGTATTGACGTGATGCGCTGCGCTCTCTTCCGCTTAAGGGGCAGCAGTATGTCTGGTTTTAAAATAAGGTGGTTTAATTCCCTGTCTAACACAGGGCGTGAGCGTATCGTCGCCTATAATCCCGTCGAAAGAATACAGTCCTGGGATAACAAAAAAGGTAGTAGGTAGATCCTTGCCTACAAACTCGAAAAAATTTCCACAAACTTTTCTGTCTCCTTTTTAGGCGGTCCTCAAATCTTCTTAGCTGCGAGAGAATGGCATTTACGGCGTCATTCATCTCCGTTAAGGACTTCTTCATCTCGTCTGCGTTCATTGTGCTGAAATAAAAAGAATATGGAAAACCAAGGTTATGTTATTCAACTTACAAAAACCAATATCTCATTGGAATTCGGGCACTGATGTTTTTTTCCCCTTTTATATTGGGGTGTTTGAGGATTTTCCCTTTCGTTACTGGTATCTTCCTTTCTCCAATTTTGTGTAGGAATTAGAATTAGCTCGGAAAAACGATTTAGTGTTCACGACTGCAGAATGTTTCTTTATATTATTTGTTCCAATTTTTCGTAGGGATTAAAATTAGCTCGGGAAAAATCGATTAATGTTCATGACAGCAATTATATTTGATTTTTGTCTCTTTTTTTCTTAAATTTTTTTTTTTTTTGCATTGATTTTACTTCACTTAAGTCTTATTTTTCTTAAAAGTTTTTTTTTTGAACTAATTTTACTTCTTTCCACTAAAACAGATCTTTGCTACCCACTCGGGCGCCACTTAAGTCTCTTTGAACGCGACTGTTAAAAAAGTTAAAGTTGCGGTGAACCAACTGTTCACCGACACAGAGAATTCAAACACAGATTTCACGTTATAAAAGTAAATTTTATTGTGTGCTCGTAGCACCGCCTAATTAACAACTGATTCTTACAATACTATCTTCTTACCAACTAACTTCTTAGCCTAACTATAATTCTGCTTATGTTGCAGTTCCCATTCCTTTCCATTGCGCAATCGATCGGTTACGCGTTTAGGCCAATATTGCCTACCTTGCAATTCTCACGCTTAGCTGGTCGTGTTGCCCAACGTGATCGCACGGTTGCGCGTGTGCCGCGTCAGCAAAAGTTCTGCAGTAAACCCCAAGTAGAGCAATGATGTCACATGCCTGGCCACGTGAGCAAAGGGTGATCCGTTGGGTAGCGTTGAGATAACTTACATATAGAGTAAGTATATAAATAAATGAATTTTCTGAAGTTGTCGTGAGGGGGAGGGGCCGCGAACGTCGTCGCCGTGGTAGCGCGCATACGCGGACGGACGCGCGCCGCCCCGCGGGATGGCACGTACGCGGACTACCGCGTTTGCACGGTACCACGACAACGACGTTCGTGGCCCCTCCCCCTCACGACAACTTCACCAGCTTTTTGCTGGTGTTATTCTCGTTTGTGATATTTTTGTGTGTTCTTTTTGTTTGTGCCATGGTGATAGAAAATACAGTTTTTCAAATTTCAGCTGACGAAAATGTTTATAATTGGCTATATTTAGATTCAGCGACATAAATGCTTCCAATAAATGTAGGGTTTAACAATTAAAACGCAAGTTTCGATTTAAAATTTTTCCTTTCCTCTAAGCTCAGTCATTATTTCTTTACTGACAGATTTCACTCCGTCCCAGACCTTAATGTCATTTAACATGTATGATAGCAAGTGTTCAGGACTCGGACTAGTCAGAATTAAATCTTTTAATTCGTTTCTTTTAACGGAAAAAGAAGGGCATGTAAAGAATATATGCTCGGCAGTTTCCGGCACACTTCCACATGAATCTCACGTCATTGTGATTCGTTCGATCCTTGTCAGTGTTGCATTTGTCGATCAGTGTTAGTCCGGCTACCCACTGTCATAATTGTACCTGTAGATGTGTCGATAGTCGTGTACATCATTTTCCCATTTCCCACAGAAATATGAATGCCATTCTTTCTACTTTTGATTGCACTATGCGACAATTATAAGGCAACCCAGAACGAATCGGCATTAGAGATGGTATTTTCCAGAGAACGACCGAACTTTGATCTTTAAAGCGGAACTGAATCGAACTACGGCCAATTTCAATTACATAGGCATTCCAAGCTATTTCAATGAAAATTATGATTTTTTTTTAGATTTTGATATAAACTGAATATCTATAATGTAGAAATACCTCTAAGATAAAGCAAAACGCGAGGAATGTAAAAAAAATAAAAATTTTATATTCAAATTACATCAAAATACGTCAAGTCGGCCACTTAAAAACCTTTCATTTCGGATAACCAAGATAGGTTCGCATTTTGGTAGAGGTCCAGGTAATATTTGTTATTTATATGCCGATACTGATAAAATCTGCATGCTATGATCGCTCGTTATGATCGCTGGAAGAATAATCGCAGACACTGCATTTGAAACGTCTGGAGGGCTCATGTGATTCCATGTGTAATTTTAAGGAGGATCGCGAAGTGAGTACTCCCTCACACACCTCACATTGCACCGCTGCAGCGGCGTTCTTACACAAATGCTCGCGTATTGTTTTCTGATTCGAAAAGATTGCACCAGAATCTTTGCATCGATGAAAACTACGTTGAAGGTACTGATGCAGCCGTGGTTTTCCTGACAATAGATGAAAACGATGTCGTCGCTGGATTTTCGCTTTCAGCATTCGTTTCAAAATCTTTCATAGTGGACTCCAGTGATGGAAAAGTAAGCACAATTGTGCATTTTTCCGCCCTTTCGACACCAGTCGGCACTTTACGCACAATCGACTGATTTTTGGCACTATTTGGCGAAAGCCGAAAATATGCATATCTAAAATCTCTTAACAGCAAAAGTTTTATT
>JAPVRG010096440.1:0-13917 GCA_029783565.1 Rhagoletis cerasi | reverse complement strand
AAATGTTATCTCTTAGGATATTAGTATAAGGTTGCCACATATTTTCGATACTACAAAGTTTAACTAAAACAGCGCAATATTGATATCAAATGAAGGGTTTTCTTTGGGATTTTAATTCAGACATTTTTTCGATGGGGGTTGCCACGTGTTTTTGTTTTTTCTGTAATAAAACATATCTTCTTTATTTCCACGAGTATTTTTTTGTATGTATGAATGTATACATAGTGGAGACACATACACTGAAAATATGTACTCTTAATCCTGGCGTATTTCTAAATAGGATTGCCACCTAATGTTATTTGCTCAATTTATTAGATTTAAAAGGTTAAAATTGGTGTTAATTTATTTCCAAAATATTAACTTTGTAGAATTTGGCGGTACTGCTTGCCTGGAACCCACAGCCTAACATTGTTACAGGTTTCTAGTTTCTCCAGCCCATTTTCCAACTGTCTACTAGAATTGACACCGTTGTGCATGAGGCTTAATGCTACCGGGCTGTCTAACATGATATTCATGCCTATTACGGTATCCGACGGATGTCATTCGCACGGATCTAATCCGATTTGCACCGGAATAGACATGTATCCAATGGATGTCATTCGCACGAATCTAGTCCTTCACACACTCTGAATTTGCCTACTCAGTCCAAAGTAGCACTTCTTGGACAAAGTGATTCTCCGTTGGATTTCAAGGCCGATATAGTTAATGGTATTAATGCTGGTTCCCAAATGAACGAAGTTCTCTACTGTTTGACTGACTAATTGTTTGATGACAGGAGCTACTTCGTCTTGTCCTCGTTTGCCACCAGACCGATTCGCTTTCTTATCCAACTTGGAAAAGGCAGAACATACCTCGCGGTTTTTGTTACCGATGATGTCGATGTCATCAGCATACGCCAGCAACTACACGCTCCTGTAGTAAAATATTCCGGAGCGGTTCAGTTCAGAAGCTCTTATTATCTTCTCCAACATCAGATTAAAGAAATTACACGACAGGTAGTGGCTCTGTCTGAAGCCACCTTTGGTATCAAACGGCTCTGAGAGGTCTTTCTCAATTCTGACGGAGCTGGCGGTATTGCTCAACGTCATTTTACAAAGCCGTATTAGTTTATTATTAGTGGCGTATAGGCAACTCCTTTTTGTGCTGTCGAAAGCGGCTTTGAAGTCGACAAATATATGGTGAGTGTCGACCCTCTTCGAGCGCGTATTTTCCAAGATTTGGCATACAGTGACTACTTGGTCTATGGTGGATTTACCAGGTCTAAAGCCACACTGATGCTCAATCAGTTCGTTGATGGTGAGCCTCAGTCTTTCGCACAATACGCTCGATAGGACCTTATAACCGTAGAAGGCTGCTACTGCGGTAGTTGGCGAGTATAGCGGGGCCGCCTTTCTTGTGGATTGAGCAGAGCATATTTAAATTCCAGTCGTCGGACACGCGTTCATCCGACCACATTCTGCATTAGCGTTGATGCATGCACCTCATCAACACCTCGCCGACGTATGTACTTGAATAGCTCAGCTGGCAGGCCGTCATATCCAGCAGCTTTGTTGTTTTTCAGCCGCGTAATTGATACTTGTACCGCGTCATAGTCAGGGGGTGGGACATCGACTGCATCACCAGCGCCTGGGGGTTCGGGTTCATCTCCGCTACTTTCAGTGCTGCGTACAAAACTGTTGAAAAGTGTTCCCTCCATAATATAAGTGCGTTCTGGACATCGGTCACTAGGTCGCCATGGATGTTCTTACAGGAGTTCGCCCTGGTTTTGAAACCTTCCGTAAGTCGCCTAACTCTCTGGTAAAATTTTCGGGCGTTTTGCCTGTCGGCAAGCATTTCAAGCTCTTCACACTCCCGCATTTCGGACTCTCTCTTCTTTTTGCGGCAAATACGTCTCGCTTACCTCTTCAGCTCCTTATATCGGTCCCATATAGCTCGCGTGGCGCCCGATCGCGGCGTGGCCCTGTAGGCGGCATCTTTCTTCTCTGCAGCCTCGTGACAATCCTCATCGTACCAGCTGTTCTGTCGGGCTCGTTGAAATCCGACCTCTTCGGCGGTGGTACGTAATGAGTGGAGAATATGGTTCCACTACGCGCATATATGTATGTTTGTTGAAGAGTGCTCTCTAAGAGCAGGTGTGAGAGTCGATGTTTGGCCCTCGGAGTGTACGTATGTTTAAAACACTGGAAGAGTGTTTTTCTTCTATCACAACGTAGTCGGTTTGGTTTATGATTTTTCGACCTAGTATTGCATACTACCATGTTTCCGGCCCCGGCCAAATCGATCAGCCTCAGTCCGATCCCTTCCTTGCTTACTCTGGCATTAAAGTCGCCAAGCACGACTTTGATATCGCGACGGGGGCAGCGCTCGTATGTAGGCTTCAAGCACTAATAGAAGAGATCCCCGAGTGCCTCGTCCTTCTCTTCCGTCGCGACGGGGCAAATGAGCGAGATGTTGAAGAATTTCGCTTTCATCGGGGTTGTGGCTACACGCTCATCCACCAGGGCGAACGACAGTACTCGGCGACGAAGTGTGTCTCCCACCACAAATCCAACACCAAATTTGCGCTCCTTTACGTGGCAGCTGTAGTAGACGTCGCAAGGCCCCACGTATTTTTTGCATTGCCCCGTCCATCACATTTCTTGTATGGCGGTGATGTCAGCTTTTGTCTTCACGAGGACATCAACCAGCCGAAATAGGACGCAAGTGTCGGGATTGACTATAGCCGTGCAACTGTAACTGCATACCCAGAAGAACGACTATACCTATTGCACCCATCACTTACATACATATATCGATGGTCCTCTGCAATAACGACACAATTCAAAAAATAAAAACCCTTACTACTGTTAAGGGTCTCATGTCATTAATCCTTGTCTTATTCACCTCTAATCCTTGCTAAAGTAAGTAGTAAGGATTACAAAAGTATGTAGTGAAGGTTAGATATGAATCAGACAAGGAGTAGAGACATGAGCCACTTAGCAGTAGTAAGACTTTTTATTTTTTGAATTGTGTCGATATTGCAGAGGACTATCGATATAGATTGATGCCATTCAGGTAGTGCATCAAAATGGTAGTAACAGTTGACAGCACTTTATCCGGTTTATTAGAATGCGAGCCAACCGGATGTAAAAAAGTTGAAGAAACCCAGAGCGGACTATCCACTAATCAATAATTTTTATAAGACTTGTTGAGTCAAATCTAAGAAACGCATTGCAGATATCTGTTGGTACCTATTTCATCGTGAAACTAAAAGGGGTTACAATTTAAATATGCATTTTAGGCAACTTCTATATTTTTTCAAAAATTTAGTTGGTCTGCGGTCCGGTTCTCATGGCCTCATATCCAATAAGTGTCAGCGAAATTTTGTTCTTTAACTAATATATATTTACGTATGAATATGTGTATGTATATGTATGTACGTATTTCTACTGTATTGTAATACATAAATATTCCACAATGTAGTTACATACATACATATATGTGTATAATGTAAAACAGTAATAATAATACTTTTGTATTTATAAAAAAAAAAATTAGTATATAATATTGCAACTTTTTTGTGTTTCAAGACTAAAACAATGCATTTAGCACAATTAACTACAAAAATTTTGTTAAAAAAAAATTGGAAAGACAAAAGAATGACCGTATATTTTAAAAGCATTTGCTCATCGATGTGCTTCTTTTATAAATAATTCATGATCAGAGTTTTCAACAATTATTACACATTATAGTCGGATAGAGGCGGGAAGAACTTAATGCCTCTGCATATGAATTTGAGATATGATTTGCTGAAGACAGATCAGCCGATAATTTACTTTACACAAATTCGTGCACAATTTCTTTAAATAATATATATATGTATATGTATGCACACATAAATGCACACACAACTGTATCATATTCGATATTTAAAAACACAAAATCAACCAGGCGTTCTAAGAAAATTTTAATTATTTGAATCGCATATTTTACTCAATTCTACTTTTTATTACTTTACTCAATATTCTCTTGCGATTAGGTTTATACTTATAACTTAAGGTTGTTCATCAATCCTAGACAATTCCTTCGTTTCTGCTCAATAATTTGTGATTACACATTTACGACGATTCTTTTGCATTTTTTCGATATTCTCTTTAATAGGTGTTTTCTGGTAGAAACATTGAACGATCGAAGTGACCGCCAAGACGGTTGCAATGAACTGGTTTATGGATATTTCCCAGCTGTCCAGATCTGTTGAGCTGTCGCTGCTGCTGCCTGCGCCGCCTCCACCGGAGGAGTTTTGCTTCAGTTCCTCTTCATAAGCTTGGAAGAGTTTTGTCGTCGCGTTGGACTCTGCGGATGGAGTTGTTGGATTGCCATTGCTGTCAGGCTGTTTAAAGGAAATGGGAAAACTAATGTTCAAAGCTTTTCAAAGTCGTTTGGCGAAGATTACAAACCTCATCACCGTTACCCAAGTTTAGCTGAGTAAAGCTATCCAAGCTGATCTCTTTCTTCATGTTATTGTTGCCAAGTTCTAGAAGATTTTCATCTAAAAGTGAACAAACATCCCATAAAATAAATATTTTTAATTTTTTTGTTGTGGCGACACTACCAAGCCCTGCCTAGTTCGCCTAGTCTAGCAATTGTTGCCGTCAAACTCAACTAAATCTTAGCACAGGAAACGTACTATTTCGACGGAGCGCGCCAAAGAAAAAGGGTTGTTGGCCGGATGGGTATAAGGAGGCAAGTTAAAAGATGAAAAAATATTGGGTATGTTGGGCTCGAGTCTGGATTAGTAAAAGTTTAACTTTCTGGTGAAAGTAAGTTCCGAAGCAGAAAAAGCTCTTCGGTTCCTTCCTTGTTGGTGAGTTAAGGACTTTGCTAAGGCTATGTTCTTTATTAACAGATGCGGTTGTGTGCATGAAGAAGGGCAAACTGTCGATATTAATGCTGCTAGATCTGCTTCGTCCAGTTGGTGAAAAGAGTCGCAGCGGATTTCGTAACGGAAATGGTAAAGCTCCGCGCACTGAAGAAGCGAGAAGCATAGGCCAGATAGCTTACTTTTGAGCACAGGTCATCAATGCCATTGCCAAACGCAGTCGACAACTTATGAGATCAGTAAAATTCCTTGTGATGATTGAGGAAGCTTGGAGATGGACAAGTTAAGCAGTGGGTAGAGAACACCACCTTGTTCGATTATTCTTGGCTTGGTTCCCACGATAGTCGGGTTTATGAAACCGGGACGACCCAGATTCATATCTGGTAAAGGACTGTCAATCCCGCATCACTCCCCAAAAACTCTTTGGGGAATTTGTATGCGGTTACAACAATTATTCTTGGCTTCGAGGTTATCTCGAAAGAGTACTGCGTAAGGTCGGCTACTTACATAATTCGCCGTCCATCGTTTTAGTCAAGGTGGGAGAGGAGTCTCAATGTCCTCTAGTAACATGGAGTAACAAACAGTGTCCAAGGCTTTCGACGAGCCAAACGCTACTAGGATAGTTCCATAACGGGCGGTTTCGGTTAAGGCCATGAGATACCTGAATGTGCATGGCATTACGTACTGTGGCTTCGATGTGGCATCATAGTTATTCATAGCGGGGTTCAGGTAAAGTAAGGTATCACTTATTAAGGCCTAATGGGTCTTACTTATTGGAGAAGGAGAGTTATCGGGCGATGAGACTCGCCTTTCTTGGCAAGTTTACCGGGTTGCAGTAAAAGGACCACTCTCCCAGATTAAACCAAGTCAGAAAATTAAGGATCTTAGTGAGTTATTTTATTACCGTCGGGATCAAGTGCTTTAAGAGACGCACTGCGTCACGCGTCGCTTGGCCGTATCCATCGAAGGATTACATTTGCAGTCTAAGATAGCTCGCGATTTGCTTCGGGTCCAACGAGGCATGATCACCGAATGAAATATCCATTGTCATCACGCTTCGTCGGGTTGGACAAGGACCTTACGGTTTACCAAAGCTTACTCACATCTGAGGTGATTTTGCAGATCCATAAGGCGGGCATATCAGGGATAGACCTGGCGTAGATGGGCACGCTCATTAGTAACAGCCTCTTCAGCTGGGAAGTTGGGCCGAGTTTTGCTAAGCGGCCGGAGAGGACGAAGCGAGCTACTGCAATAATGACCACTTTGCGAAACTGACGTTCACCAACGTGTACGTCGGATTTCTTCACCTGCTGCAGTATCCAGACCTTAATTGCACCAATGGTATGGTAGTGGAGCTCCGACGAAGGCATTTTCGGGACAAGAGTTGGTAAAGTTGGCCATTGTCTCGATGAATTTGGTTTATGGTCAGTCTGTACATCATCGAGTCCATCTTTATGTATGTCTGGATCTCGTCCATGAGCTCCTAGAGAATATTTCTATCAACGGTTCGGTTAGTATTCAGGCGACATCAGAAGGCCCACGTCCAACTAGCCCTCGTGACTCAAACTGGCGCGGCGTGATTGTATCCGGCCGCTTGTAAAAGTAAGAGCGCAATGGAAGGTTGAGCAGCCAGAAGGTTTCTGCTTTTTCTGATTTACTAGTTGCCGAGTCTCCAATTTCAGATCTCTGGTACTGGCATTGACCTGGTAGAGATGGTCACACTCATTTGCCGGAAGGCATAAGGGGTAATCCCCGAGAACGTTATCGGTCTGCGAAGACGTCCCAATTATCCATTTTAAAGTGAATGAAGGTACGCGGTCCGCGGAAGCGAATTCGGCGGGTTTATCAATCGAGATAATATTGCGTAGATGGTCTGATGCAAGCGATACCGGCGCTAGCTATTATTAGATAAAGCGATCTGCTGCAACTATCCATAGTCTTTCACGTTAAATATTTTGAGCTTGAGGTGAACGCTAGGCCTCCACCATTGTCTCGATAGCGATCCATACGAAGCACATTGTAGCCAGCGCAGCTCAACAAAGTTCTTGAATCGACTAGCAATCAAATACCGTTCCGACCCTTTAGAACGGTTAACTCCGACTCTGGAATTCTCTGTAGTTAAACTGTAGGTCTTATATGCCTTGCGAGGTTGGCCACTATAAAGGATGTTGCGCTTGCCGCTGTTTATTGCTGCTTGGTGGTGGCGGTTGGTAGCAGGGGAGGCGACGAATGTGGCCACAGAGCGCTGCAGAAGGGGAGGAAGCCGGGGGAATTGATTTGTTGCTTAGGTGAGCTCAGTGGCGTTTTACGCGAATTTAAGGCCGTGGGGGCAGAGTGTGCCATATGGTGAGAAACAATATGTCACATAACTCGTGGTCTACTCCCTATGTGACCTAAGACCGGAACAGGCTCTGGGGATCTACTATGTATTGCGATTCGAAAGGAAAATTATTCGGATTCGAATACTTGGCTCCATGAATTTGTATTCGTCCGTGTCGCCTTTCGAATCGCAATACAGAATATACCCCCTGGCCACCTCTCACCCGTTGCACCAAACTGAAGTGGAGTTCGGATGGATCCGTCTCTGGCATACGCAACATAAATAGGTTTCTTACCCCGAAACGGACTCAATGCCAGCTCGAAATAGAACAATGCAGAGCAACGCTGCTGCAAGGTGTTGCTCCAGGGACGGACAACAATTGGTAGGGTTCGCCGATCTAAACAGAGTAATTTCGGTAATTGCAGTTAAGGGATTCTCATTGGCTGAATACTATGTAAAATAAATTTTATGGTAACAATGTAATTCAATGTGTAGCCCAGCTCGAAAGTTTCACGAAGCTAGATTGTTCATTGTTTATGCGTTTCTCTTGGAGGATCGTATCGGAAAATACTAAGGCTCATTCAGCATCTTCTTTCTTTTCCTCCTCTCTCGATTATGGTTCTTTACTTACATGCCTTCCTCATGTCCTCGTCTTGCTCTCCTATTATTTCTACAAGTGATCTCCACAAAAATTGGAAGTTCGCCTTTTTCATGTTTGGTATATTTTTATTGGGCGCATTTCCATCGTCTGGTTGATCAAGTAAATATCTCAAGCTGCCCAAGCTTCTTGTGTCAGTTGTTGAGTCAGCACGATCTCCTCTGGTAGCCATTATTAAATCACTGATTTGTGAAAAATTCGAAATCGTTTCCACATTTAATTGTGGCGGTGTTACCTTTGCGGCACCTAAATCGGAAATATCCGAAAATGTATCAGTTGATTCGAAGCGGCCTTGATGACGCAATGCATTGCCAATAAGATCCGAAGTGCTGCTGCTAGCTGCACCATTTTGGGAGCGCGCAACCTCCATTGGGGCAACATGTTGCCGTGGTAGATCAACATAGAATGTTGACGAGCGTTCTCCGTTAATGGCGCCAGACGATGGTGATGGCTGTGATAGGCCTGCCAAACAATGCAAATGTTTCGTGGCGGTGATGAGCGCATATTCGTCATCGTCGAAGTTATTATCTGTAGGCGAGGGGAGTGCCTCGATCGATTCGGATGGATCGTCACTAGTAAAAGCAAATCAAACGTTATGATAAAATGTTTAAAATACAGAAAACTTTTGTGTATGTATATATGCATTATGTACCCGAAAAAGTCTTCAGCTTCAATGGCCTCCTCAGCGTCTTCTTTGGCCTTCGATTTTGGACGTCTGACCTGCTCAATTTCAACTTTCGAAAGCAGCGGCGGCAGGTGTAATATATAAAGCAGCTTGAGCTTTTCAGTGTATTTGCTAGAACACACCAAACCCAGTGCATTTATAATTTGTGAGAACTCTATTGTTCCAGTACTTTTCTTGTCGGTCAGCTGGTTGAAAAAAAAATTAAATTAATGTCCACAAGCATTTAGGAGATAGATAAAGGCTTTTTACAATGATAAAAAGTAATGTTAGGCAACATGTAGTCCAACTTAAAAACTTTTTGTTGTTGGAGTGTTCACTGCCTTAAAGTTGTTCTGGGAGGTTCGTATCGACAAAAACAAAAGCTGAACAGTGATTGTCTTCTTTTCCTCCGATTGTATTATAATTAAAACAAATTACTAAAACAATTTTCCCCCTATTTTTTAAAACTCCTTTTTCCTTGTACTAAATGGAAAATACGCAAATTTTGAACCAACAAGAAAAAATTTGCTTCCTTTTCAGTTTGAATATAAATAAGGAAAAGTAGTTAGTTAGTCTATAACAAAACGCAAATATTCTACTTTTAAATTTTTCGGTGGTATCTAATCCTCTATATGTTTTAATGGAATTTTATAAAAGTTTTCATGATCAATTCATGTATCGAAAAATAGTTATGGAAATGGAAAGTTTTATGTTTTTTTATGTTATGTCCTAACTTATTGCAAAGCGGTTTCAATGTGTCAAAGCTATGGGTCGATTATGGATGGCTATCGAACTTCAGTTGCGTTGCCAGTCGCTCAAACGGTATTAAAGAAGGCAACTAGCAACTGAAAGCTGGCAACTGAGTTACTATATTTGCAATTTTGATTGGAAAATTGTTTTTTTGAACTGTTATATGTTTCGAAGGAAAGCCTAGTCCTAGGAGACAAAGCCGTAGCATGCTGGGGGCTGAACACTCAGAGAATACTTTTTAAAAACGGCGTATCAGCATATGGCAGTGCAGATACGTTGTTTTTGACCTGGATGCAAGCTACAGTTCATGCTGAATTACTGAAAAAAGTGTAGATACATCAATATTTTTTTAGATACCCCGTTTTTTCATCAGGATTTCTCGAAAATTCCTGTAGATACGGCAAACGTAAAAATTTGAAACTTCAATAACTTTATAATTATTTATGTATAATTTGAATTATTTTTGCATAAATAAATTCTTACATATAATAAAAATGAAAAATGCAGATGGCCAGATTTTAAATCAGGACGGCAAATTGGTTCCGCCGCCTTCTTTATGGCTAAAACTTCTGCATGGAAAATGCTACAATAATGCGGCAGCTTATAAGTTTTACGAATCTCAAGTTTCGAGCAAAAGACCTCAGCGCCCACACCCTTGTCCATTTTTGACCCATCGGTATATACATGCACCGAGTCAGCCATTTTCATGGCCTCTCGCCTGCATTTAACCTCAATAGTGACCCTGGAATTCGCCTCAAAGTACAGGCCCGGGATCATGTAGCTGATCCGCCCAGGATGTGTTGACGCTATACTACTGCGACCGAAGGACCTGCACACAAACTGCCCCGTGGCTTTAAGCCTGGCGCCAGATTTGAACGCACTCGTCGGTGTAGTAGCGCTTACAGCGCTTACAACAGATGTTATATATCTGGCGGTGATTTATCTATCGCAATTATCTCAGTAACTGTTCAAGTAGACTTATTGCGTTTTGTTGTAGAAACACTCATATGCATATACTATACATGTCAAGTGGATAGAGGGAATAAATATGTACCCTAAACAACTTTTCTGCTAGATCAATGCTAACGCAGGTGCGCCATGGCGTTAGCTCGTGGAATAGTGTCCGGAATGTTTCGAAATCAACATTATAAGATTCGGATCGGCTGCAATTACCCTCCGCATAGCCAACACGTCCTGGTGGTGGCAATAGTATTGGCGATTCCCCACCAAGTGCAGAGTGCGCTTTCTGTTGCAACACTTTGCGTGGAGTCGATTTCTCCTCTCGTATAATGGCCAGAAGTAGATGAAGCTCCTCTTTGTCAAAGTACATGTTCTCGGTATGGAATTTCACAATTGTATTCTCATTGTCAATATCGAATTGACGTATCGTAAGACGCCGGTGCTTATTTCTTAATTCTTCTATTTTCTGTTGAGAGATTTTGGAGCCAAACTTGGTGTACGCATCGTGGATAAGCATTTGCACTGGTTGCGTTTTAGTTTTTCGCTTATCCGCTGGTGTTGGTAGTTGATATTCTGGATTGTAAATTCCATCCAAAAATTTAGAAAGCACCTGCATAGCTTCACCGTCATCATTGCATTTGAGTAGCTGTTCGCAGTTCCATTCCAGAATTTGAAGTGCAATCTACGGTGAAGAAAGTATGATTGAACACAAGCAGTGAGTTATAAGGTCCCAACTTAAAAAAAAAAAATAATAATTTGTACTTACCACAAAAATTATCTTGGCACCATCGTAGAAGAAACAATCGATTATATGTAATGAACTTTCATATGAAATTACACTTATGAAAATAGTCAATAGCCACGATAGTGAGATCATACGGATTATACCCAATTGCTCCAAATGACTATGCAACTCGGGTAGATATGTCTCAACGAGCTCATTCAATACACTTTGATCGATTTGTGCACCTACTACTTTGTCTTTGTAGTAGTCGGGCAGCAAGTTTTCACAAAGGCTTGCTAGCAACCAGAATGCATTCTCTTCATCGCAAAATAGCAGAAATACTGATGAAACGATATTCATGGCTTGACAGTAGCCCACTTGAGGATTGCGCAATGCGTATGCTTGCAATACGCGTCTCAGAGCGCCTATGCCGTCTGCATGGTGAAACGCCGGGTGTTCTGGCAGCGAACGGTGAAGGTCGCGATCAATTTCGTCGTGTATAGAGGATTGCTTAATGCATGCAGCCTACAGAAAATATATCCAGCACAAGTCAAAATTTTTGTTATTCTTATGTAAATCATTTGTTTTGCATACTTTCTCAACCAAGTCTTCATATAGGCCAGGACTCATATCCTTCTCGTGTATTGCACCGGAAAATACTAGCCAGATCTCTTGTCGCAGTTTATCAGGAATGCCTTCAACAATCAAATTAATTACTTCTGTTGTACGAAACATGGAAATGCCGCGCCCAAAATCTCGGAAATGTAACTCCCAGCGTGCCAGCTGGAAAGGAAATGTAGAATTATAACTATAAAAAAATAAAATGCTCTGCCTACCTTTTGCTCTTGTATCTTCAACATTTCCTCACTCAAATTAGTCTTGAATGAGTTCATAAGAGCAGCTTGCTTACTCCAGGATATATCATATTTTGCACGCTCACGGCTGAGAGGACTGTAAAATTGAAAAAGAAGTGATTTTTTTACACTAAAACCGCGATAACAACAGGTGGAAATGCTTACACGTGGAATTGTGAAAGCAGCTCGCTAATTTTTTCTACCAACACCTCCCGGTCGACAATTTGAGCGAACACAAAGTGTACATTCTCAGCTGTATGTAGGACGATTTGATTATCGTAACGATGTGGGCCATCATTTTTCTGTTCAACACTCTACAAATTCACATATACCAACAATTACGTTACAGATGTTTTTAAGGGAAAACTCTTTAGACTTACTTTGATATTACGCATTGGAATGACAAGGCTGACAAGGTCGGTTACATCACTGCGAAAACAGAAGAAATTTCTAGACAGGTAAATGTTGCCGCCCACATAGCGCTTCGAATATGGCGTCCATATATTGGCTATAAAATATTTATTTAAGAAATAGGCAATTTCCAAAGAATGATTTGACCAGATATGTATTGTCCCAAAACCTACCCTTTATTTGACCATCAATAATTTCCGACTGTGGTAAGCGAAAATAGTTACGGTACTCTTCAGACTTTTGGCGTGCTGTCAAATCTCGCAAAAGTCCTGGTTTATTTGATGTTTTGCGACCGAAGCGTTGAAATACTGATGCATCATGATCGACAATTGGACTATCCGGATCCTATTTATTATTAAACGCAAATAATAAACAAATATTGGCATCATTTCAATTTTAACAATTTAGGGCAAAAAAAAATACCTGTATCTTTTGCTGGATAGCCATTTTGCTAAGCTGTTCAATCAGTCCATATGCCTCTTTTACATCAGTCAATAAGGTGAAATTATAGTGAACATTGTTAACCGTTTTCAAATATATAATTTGCCCATGCCTTCTAATATCTTCCAGCTCACTAAACCTTATAACTCGCTTCGTTTGACTACCCAGCATATACGAATAGAAGCAAATGTGATTTAACGAAATGTACAAGTTGCCTTGATGTGGCATTTTATTTTTGACATAACTGAAAGTAATAATGGGAAAATTATGCAACCAAAATCGTCCAATTTAAAAGAATATTTTCGTTACGTGCAAGCATAAGTAGTAACCAAGCGCTCCTCTTTCGGCATTTCGAAAAGTTGCTGGAATTTCGAAGCTGCCACTTTGAAATTAGCCGATTCATCTGATTCATCTTGATTATTTTGTGCGTTTAAAGATTGAATTTTGCAGATGGTAAAGTTAGTAATCTCTTCCTCACTTTCCATTTCGTTGAGCACTTTGAAAAGGTGTTCGGCAAGCCATTCCCAATCTTTAATGATTTCGTCTTGCGTTAACCCAATAGCGATTTCTGTCAGATGAAGATGTATAAATGGTTAGTAACATATGTACATTAGCTGGGTTGCGATAAAAAGTTTGTAATTAATCCCCCATCTAACTAAAAACAGCAAAAAGTCATAACATTTTTATAAGCAGATAACCTTAAAGTGCAATATACCGCTGAAAAGACATTTTGAAGAAGTACTATATATATTTATAATGCTTAAACATCCTGTTGACATAAATTACCTTCACCAGTAAATCAGGAATCTCGATTTCTACTTTGAATTTCAGTAGTATAAAATACATATTAGTAAATATGTTACGAACCTGGTCATTATGTTAAATAAAAAAATAGCCCAAAAACATTTCGGACGATAATTTTTTATGATAAAATCCTCAAACTAGAAGAGATAATTAGAAAAAATTTTGTTTCGCATAGGAGCCGACCCGGCCTAATGCGCATACATATGTATGTACATTAGACCGTATCGAAAAAAAAGTTCGCCGTTTGAGGGGGTGATATGAAGTGTTTTTGAAAGGCACTTAAAAAAATTATAATTTTTTTTTTGGACAACCCTAGTAGTCGCCTTATTAAATTTTTCTTCATGTATTTTAAAGTGTGATTGTTAGTCTCCCTGTACCATTTCTTTTCCGTTTGTATACATCAATACTTTGTCAGTTTGTAACCTTTGCATATATAGATAATCTGTCATTTTTTGTAACTAACGACGAGCTAC
>JAPVRG010096439.1:0-10328 GCA_029783565.1 Rhagoletis cerasi | reverse complement strand
GAAATATACATACTCGTTAGGCTTTATAAAGCTATAGCTTCTTATAAAAGTATTCCTTTCTATGTCTATCGAAAATTCCGTCAATTCACTTTCTCGATTGAGCTCTAATCATATTGCTATGTTTATTTTGTGACTCAATATTTTCATTAGCTATAGAAGGGTACAGGGGTGTGCACTGAAACAGGGTCAATAAATTCATAAAGTTAACAAAAATAGACACACTTGTCCTTGCATTGGCTTTGCAAAACGTAAATTTTCAAAATTTTAATAATGTTGAGAAGTGAAAAAGATTCTAAAATTTGAGAGCTGAATGCTGCATAAAAAGAGATTCGTTTCGAATAACTTCAACCTTTTGGGAACTCTTTTATGCACAAGCGTACTTTTACAAAATTTTTAGTTATTGTATGAGAAAGGGACACAACTATTTTACTTAATTTGTGAATTTCGCTTTCGTAAATTTTTTTGTAAAAAAACTACTTAACAATTTCAATTGAAAATCTTAAAAACTGCATAAAGACATTGCTTTGAAACGTGTGTATCTCTATACTTTTGTCTGGCGCTGTATATCTTATGTGTATAGATGGCACTTCTTTAATTTATGAGCCTACAGAGTTAGCATCCAAAGAAATATATTTAAAAATAACCACATCTTTGTTGTTTACTTCCACAGAATTTTATGTGATGGCTAATTTCGCAAATTCTACAAAAATTTTGCATTATATTTTCCATAAATAATTTTAAACACAAGTGCTTCCATCAAAAAGCGTGGTGTGGACAAATTAGAGCACAACCATCAAAAGCATACGTACCCTTGTCAAGAGAAACGAGCGGCTCTAATTCTTTCTTTTTGTTTGTTGCGAAAAAAAAACATGTAAAATATGTCTACTCACGCGCCGCCCAAACGCTGACGTCGTTAACAGCACATTGAATTTTGGTGGATGCTTATGACGTACGTGTATTTCAGCAAAAAATTAAAAGTTCCCCAGCAAAGATTTTCGTATTGAAATAAATCCACTGCTAAAGTGCACGCATGTGGTTGATGAAATGTAGAAAGGCCCTAACTGATATTTATATTTTTTCAAAATACGGTTTTACGAATTTTTAAGTAGCTTATACAAAAACAGCGCTTTCTCAAAAATTTTATGGCCAGTCGTAACTGAAACCCCAATTTTTGTATAACACTTTATAAAAAGCCCTACGCACATAATTGAAATTTGGATTTTTGCTTCTACTGTAAAAAAAATTAAAATTGTCAATTGGGGCCTTTCTACATTTCAGCTATGTATGTAGGTACATATGTGTGTAGGTGTGTTTACTGCCTCTACTTGATCGGGTGAAAAGCCCATTACTCGTATAGTTGGCTGACTGCCGAGCACTTCCTTTTGCCTTTAGTGTGTTGACGAGACGCCTACCGATTCATTGCTGGTACGAAACTTTTGCACTTGTAGGCGCTGAGTACCTACTAGTGAATACACATATGTACATATGTATGTACATACTTATACGAATGTGCATAGATTAACATCTGCTGAGTATACTGTGCATTTGTACTGTGTCTGGGGCTGTAACCACTGGCGGCGGCCGGCTTTCAGCAGCACTCATTCAATGCGAATTAACGTCAACAACAAACTATTTCACAAATGCGCATGTTAAAAGAGCAACAGCCACCTTTCCCACCCTACAGTGTCGACCTGAAGGGAGCCAGAGAGTCCACTTGAGGGTGATTATGGTGGTGCTGCTGTTGCTGTTGCTGCTGCTGGTGACTACACGGTCAATCGATCGCCTCTGACGTAGCACCACTTGAACACAATTAACATAGCAGACGCTGCTGCCGGCTTTGTCGTCGTCGCCGTCGGCTCGTAGGCACTTTGCGTAAATATCAACAGTCAATCGATGTCTGCCTTGTATCGGTATCTGTATTATGGTCAGTGTAACCTTCACCTTCGCACCGCCGTTAAAGGCGGTTGTACGCCAGCAAGGTTGCAGTTTGCAAGTTTGCTGTTCTTGCTGAAATAGACTTCCAGATCAATATATGTATGTAGCGTCTCGCTACCGTGTCTAGCCCTTCCCCGTTAGCTTTGCGCATGGCCGGCTGGCTGTGGTGGTGTTTAGCGCGCGCGGTGTGCGGTGTGTTCATGGCATAGCGTGCACTATCGCTTATTGCATGTGTAGTTGATTAGATTCCACTTTGCTTTTTGACTGTTTTTTTCCTCTGTTTTATAGTTTGCTCTTTTGTGTTGTTTTATTCATTTTTGATAGCTGCTTCTATAAGCGGACTGGTATGTACATACGTCACAGCGTGGCGACTACGCACGTCACAAGCAAATTTATTTCTATTCAGCTCTTAGCGCCACGTGACGAAAGGTTGCCTGGGTGGCTGTCGGTCTGTATTTCTGTCTACTCAGGGGTGGTAGGTCGCCAGCCCAACTGTGCCGTTAGCCATTAGACGCTTTGCAAACCTAAGGTGCGCTAGTGAATAGCGTGTTTATCGCTTTCAAACGTCAACAATTCATATCAGATCTCATTTTTAAGCGTCTACACACTTGCTCCAAGTGTAATGACGGTCGGAATGGGGCGACCCCAAACGCTAAACAATTCCCCGCAGCTGCATTGCACAGGCCAGGCGCAGATACATGAATTAAGTTCATGATAGCTTTATTTATTTGTTATATTTACATATGTATGTATGTATGTCTGCCTGCTTGCTTATGCATCCCTACGTCAGTGGAGCTCATGCTTTCGAATGAGGCGCGTGGGCGGGTGCGGTAACGGCATGACGTCCGCTGACGCTTCCTCTATGAGCTGCCTGTCACTCGCTCAGGCTTTGTTGTGTTGCCTTCTTGTTGGGTTTATTTTTATTCAACGAAATTTTATTTACGTAAATAACAGCGCGAACACTTTCTCGTCTTGCTGTCGATGATAATTGCTAATATAAGTTTTTGAGTGAATTGAAATTTTTGTTGTAATTTTTTTCGCATGACGCCATTTGCTGTTAAATATTTAATTAACCCATTTTCTGATTCAAGTCGAAAGATTTTTAATTTTTTTTTTTTATTTAGTAAATATATTTAGGATAAATAAAATTTTAAATGTACGAAAAAAGTAACAGTTCTTATGTTATTTTGAAAACTTTGTTAAATTTTACCGTTTATCCTGTGCAATAACGACACAATTCAAAATTTAAAAAATAAAAACCCTTACTAATGTTAAGTGTTTAATGTCTATAATCCTTGTCTAATTCATGTCTGATCCTAGCTAAAGTAAGTAGTAGGGATTACTTAAGCATGTAGTAAAGATTATATATGGATCAGACAAGGATTAGAGTCATGAGCCACTTAACAGTAGTAGGGGTCTTTATTTTTCGAATTTTGAATTGTGTCGTTATTGCAGAGGATCATCGATATGTACATACATATTTTCATTCACTAAGAAGGTTTTTTTTACATTTATAGGTCGCTTTTGTTATTGTTGTAGCCACCAGAATAAATTTTTTCACATGCGATTATTTATTCAACCGGAAGCCCGAGAAAATAGGCAGCGCGTCTGTGAATGCAATCTGTGGTTAGGTGCGTATCATTAGAACAGAGCGCTCAACTGAAGAGAGGTCAAGTGGGCGTTCTGCTCAATGTGACTAGCTGGGTCAATCCTGGAAAAAAAGCAGCCCCATTCAGACCATCTCTGGGCCACAATCGCCTTCGCTGCTTAAAAATATTCTTACTCGATCCATGCGCAGCATTTATAGTCGTGGATTAACCTTGAAAGAAGTCATTTCACTATTCTGTTCAACAAAAGTCTTTTCTGTCTTCTTTTCCTTTGTTAGCCATCAGCGTTAGAAAGCAAGTCTAAAGTTCAATTAGTAAAATATCTCTCAGATCCCTCTTACACCTGGATTTTTCTACCTCTTAACAAAATTTTAACTATCCCAGCGCTCCATGTTCATCTCTATAACAATTTTTTTTAAAAACTAGATCTGCCTATCACTTGCCACTCACACTTTTCCCCTTCTTTCTCTTTTCAGCAACACCGACAATGTAGTCGGCATCAACTGCTGCATCCGCTACAACGAATCGGTGGCCTTCATCATGCCGTACATGCAACACGATCGTTTCCACGATTTCTTCAACAAAATGGAGCTATGCGAGCTGCAGCACTACATGCGGAATCTGCTGATCGCCTTGCGGCATGTCCACAAATTCAATGTCATTCATCGCGACGTGAAGCCCAGCAATTTTTTGTACAACCGACGGAAGCGCCAATTCCTGCTGGTGGACTTCGGCTTGGCGCAACAGGTGCCTACGCCTCATCTGGCGAGCGCGCTGGAAGGCAGTTGTGAACAGTCGCTCTCATTGGCGCTGGGCTCGGAGGGCAAGCGTCCACGCGATGGCGATGATTCGGCATCCAATAAAACGGTCGATTCCAATGGCAGCGTGCCGGCAGGTGACGTGTATGGCGGCTCGAAGCGCCCGCGTTGCACTGGGCCACATGGCGATCAGGAATTCGCCGCAAGTGCGACACCCAATGCGCGCGGCGCCAATAGCTGCATAGTGGGCGGTTCGCCTTTCAAGATGCCACTGAAGCAATTGAACGAGATCACTGCGGCGGGCGGCAACAAGAATGGCGCTGTGGGCGCGGCTGCTAGCGTAGCGGCGGGAGCCGGCAATAACACGGTCAACCACAACAACAACGCTGGCGATAATGGCGTTTGCGAGACGCCACTGGGACGGCAGGTGAAGTCTGCCATACTCGGTAGCTCGGCAAGCAGCCGGCTGCAGCAGAAATTGCGCCAAAGCGGAGGCGGCGTGCGCAATCTCAACAGCGCCGCACAGGATGCCGCGGCCACCGGCTCGAATGTCGGCGCAGCGCAGTGCATGGAGAGTAACGTAGCCAACAAATACAACACCAATCGCAATCTGAGCGCCGCCAATGGCCCGAAGTGCGTGTGCTATGGCAATCCGCAGGTTTGCAATATCTGTCTCGTCAAGAAGGAGATGCATGCGTCACGCGCCGGCACGGCCGGCTATCGACCGCCTGAAGTGCTGCTGAAGTATGCCGATCAGACCACTGCGGTAGACATTTGGGCGGCGGGCGTCATATTCCTCTCCATACTGTCATCGGTGTACCCGTTCTTCAAGGCGCCCAACGACTTTGTGGCGCTTGCAGAGATGGTCACCATATTCGGCGACAAGACCATACGCAAGACTGCCTTCATACTCGACCGCTTGGTTACGCTGAGCCAAAAGACGCGACCGCTAGACCTGCGCAAGCTGTGTGTGCGCTTTCGAAATCGCGTGAAATTCAGCTCACCAGAGCTGCTGAAAAAGTATCAGCGGCCGGATGGCACCTGTGAGGTGTGTCGCAACTGTGATCAATTCTACTTCAACTGCTTGTGCTCGGAAACCAACTACAACACCGAACCGCTGGACGGCGATGACCCTTTCCCCGCAAGCGCCTACGATTTGCTGTACAAACTGCTCGAAGTAAATCCACACCAACGCATCACCGCCGATGAGGCGCTCAAACATCCCTTCTTTAGTGAAGCGGCCAGCAGCAGCAGTGGTCAGAGTGCAAGCGCTACTAGCAACGCAAACAACAATAATACTGCAAATCGAGCCGCTATCACCATAGAGAGCGCGCAAAAGAAGGGAGCTCGTGATAAAGTCGGATCTTGAGGTTTGCGCAAACGACGTGGCAAACGTAGGGGGAAGGGGAGAGAGAAACCTAAAGAAACTGGTAGTTAGGCAGCACGGAAAAATTGTTCGTTAATTGTCTGCGAGTTGCAAATTGCAAATTGTTGAGCTTGTTTGTGGACCTCAGTCATACGTAGTAAACCTGGATACCAGTTAGCGCACTGATGGCGCGTATGCGTCTGTGCAATTACCGGACCCCAAATCGCCTTCTTAAATTATACGACGATCATTTCGTATTTTGATGTATTTATTATGATTAGAAATTAGTAGCAATCCTTTTGGGACATTCTAAATCGACAGACGATATCTGTAAAAATTTGATACGCGTTTGGAAATATTGTGAATCATAGTGTAGTAGCGTTTTTTATGTAATATACTAGTATAAAATATATTTTTCAAAATCATGCAAATATGCATTGATTATTGAGGAGAGCAAAGGGACCCAGTGACCTCCTTAGAACGCAGCTAGCCACTACGGAAAGTGGCATCATTTCGAGAAGTACCCAGTTATATAGCAAATTGCATCCTTTATTTGGTAATCATGCTTTCATTTTTTTTTTTTTTTTTTTTTTTTTTTGAAAATGTGCGCTTATACATAATTTTTAGTTACATATAATCTATTGAGTATTATTACAACAAATTAAACGGTAAACGTTGTAAATATTTAGATTTCCTTTTTATGATTTTATTACGGTTTACTGTGCAATACTATAACTAAATTATTAGATTAGAAATGTGTGTTTGTATGTTATTTTGTGTATGTCATGTGATTTAGAATTGATAATTTACTATAGAACGTACTAATTGAAATTAAAATTATTTGTTGTACTACAAAAACTTACAGCTTTTGTTTCATAGTCATTTGTGTACATTTCTGTTATTTTTTGCTTTGTTAGACAGCTTTGTTACATACATATGCGGTTGAGTAGAAGTACATTTTCGAAACCTGTATTTAGCTAATTATGGAACTTAATCAAAATAGCCTATACATTCACCGTTATCGAAAGTACCAAGTGGAAGCACAAAGAACAGAGGAATTCCGAAAAGACTGTGAACACCATCAGCTGAACCGATGGACGGCATCAAAGGTCGATCTCAACTGTTTATGTCAGATATGTCGGTAATGTTTGATAGCACTGAACACTTACTGGGCTTCAAAAGAAACATCTCTCACAACTTACAAAACGATTGGCTCGACTATGTCACATCGAGCGGCTACGGGCTTTCATTTCATATCGGTAAACCATCAACTACAGAGGAGGTTTATACTGATTTGATTTTTCCTTGGCCGGTTGTTTTCGGGTCGACCTGGTTGCATGGAACCGAACTCCACAAGCTAATGTACGCGAATTTTCAGCCGGGAATTTATTTGACACCCTGGAAAGGACTAGGCCGTACGCAGCGTAATAAGCAAGGCTTATAAGAACCCTCAATAAATTTGAATCGTCCATATCCATCGGCCCTGTCGCCATTTATATGTGATGTTGAAGCAACTCAAGGCGCCGGAAGTTGAGCATCTCGCCGCATTCTTGAACCTGTCCCCACAACCATCAACTCCAGATTTTTCCGGTAAATTTCCGGAGTGCTATTTTATTAGCACTCCTTATCGAACCCTAATACCTACTCCTTAGAAAGACTTTGCCCTAAAAATTTCCAATTTACGTTATTCAACCATTTACCAAAAAAAAAAAAAAAACCACAAACAAAACACATTGCGGCAATTTTACATCTAAAGCTAAGTTTTTATTAACAGCGTTTAAATATAAAAGTAAAATTATTAAAAACTTTTCCTTTTATTCATGAAATGATACATACTAAACAAATGCCCAAATAAGACATTTTTCAATTTTCCTATGACTGCATTTTCTCCACTTTTTGCTTAGATTTGGGCACTTCATCTTCCTCCAATTTTTCCTCGACCCGTATGCGTTTACCCTTTTTCACCTGATCTTTTGTGGGTTGAGTTTCCATTACTCGCTTTTTTGGCGCCTTATAGCTGCCCTGTCCAGCAGCACGTTCAGCTTCCTCCACCGTATACGGCTCCAATTCTAATGCCTTTAAACGACGTTTGTGCACTTTGCTGCGAAAATGTGTTTGCATCGCATGATCATCGATGAAGTATTTGGCACAGTGTACGCAGTAAAATTGCGCGAATCCAGGCTGAGTGAGATCCACCGGTTGATTGATGAGCTCTGCTGATTGTGTACGCAAATCGTCGTCAATCTGGTCGAGATCACGTCGCCGACTGCGCACACGCCAACGGCGACGCAGGTGCGTATCACCTGAGTGCATCTTCTTGCGCTTCTGTACCATACCCATTTTGATGCGGTCCTTTCGAAGATTACAGTTGCAAGGGGAAAAATTAGAAATGCGGAAAAATGTGGAAGCTAAATTTGTGGTAAAATGGCTAATTAGTCTATTGATTTTTATTCGATAATAAATGAAAGTACCAAAATCAGTTGCTTTGTACAAGCACGCGTTTTTGTTTTTATACTGCACACGCCTTCCTACACACGAACATATGATTATGACATTTTCCTACACATGACATGCGCCGCAGAGAACAGTCAATTAAAGAAAAGGTCAGAAAACGAATCGGCATGGAAATCGTCGACAGTGGTGCCGGATGTGGGTATTTCGGCCCCTTTTTGGGAGTTTATAAAACGATTATGGGACAGGTTTTTTCGTTTGGGGATGGAGATTTTTGCCTGTTAAAATTTTCCTACTGTATTCAAAATACATATGTACCTACTGTGTATGTATATGTATATACTGGCTGCTCTTAGAAATTTCTCGAATAAAGATTTTCTTTTTACATTAAAAAAATTTCCCTTGAAACCAACACTTAAGCACACACGTCACGGTCAAACGTGTTAGTGAGAAAGCGATAAAAGATCGCACGTATACAAGAGTTTCGGGAAGTTTTGTCAACTCGGCATTAAAAAACTCAGAAACTTTCATTGAAATTTCTGGTAGAGCACTCGGTTAAAACAAATGTAATTCAGCCGATAGTTTTCTTGCCGGGTCGTTCTCGGTGTTTCTCTATACTTGACGTTCTCTGCTGTCTGCCGCTTTCGCTGCTGACGTTGCTGGTGGAGCCCAGCGCGGCAGAATTGTCAATCGGTCGAAGAGCTTTCAAGTGATTGGTTATGTGAGTTTTCCACTGTAGCTAAAATTTAAATAATTTTGTTGAAAAAGAGTTGAATAAGCATTTTTGGTTGCAATAATTGAAAAAAAAAAGTCCCTAGAGTGCAAGATTTTATGCAGGGTCAAACATTTACGCCCAATAAATGACCAAGTGAAACGAAAGTGATACGGGCAAAATCGGTGCGCAGTGCGAATTGCGAATTGCGAATTGGAAAAATAAAAATCGCTCAACCAAAAAATAATCAGCGCTAATTGAAGGTATGATTAAATGTCATTGGATTGAGTAAGCTGCTGAACACATTCCAACAAAGTGCATTCAACTGCTGTAGAAACCAACTGCGACCTAATAGAGCCAACTGGACGTCAGCTGGCACAGCCATATCCACAACAGTTGTGTATCACGATTGGTCTTCCATTGCACGTTCCAGCGGAGGTAGCGAGGCAAAATCGGTAAGTTGCACACCACCCGTTTTATCTGTGCTTTTATCATTGTAAACTATACTATTATCAACAGCGCTTATCGCATTTAACCGCTATTAATACTCGCTTGTTTATAGATATTCCCCACAAGCTATCTTAGTTTTGTTTTGTTCATTTACCGCACATAAATAGTTGTGTTGTCCATTTTATTTGCCTTGGTGATTGGTTGACTTCACTGAACACAATACCACCTGTGCAATATTCGTAAATATGTCGGATTTTCGAATGATGTAACTCATCCGCCAGCAAGGCAGTCACTTATTCAATCACACACCAGAGAGCAGCGTTTCAGAGCTGCAATCTGCTTATTTACTTGCAATGTAGGTATGCTAAAAGGCAGAAATACATAGCAACGTGTCGTGACATGGAGCGTTTAGTTGGTAGCAAAATCACATTGTTGCTAATCAACAACCAGTTTCTCTGTCAGGCGGAATTCGCATAAGCGCTGCGCAAGTTATCGCTTGAAAGCACACAGACGCTGATGACTACTTACATTTGCACTTTTACAACGAACTCTGTGGCTTGCGGTAGGAATTAATATAGCTAAATGATAAATGAATTATTACAGAAAATAAACCCATAAGTGGTCAGCCACTTGAAGTTTTTCGAAGCTGATAATATATGGTTCAACAGGTTGCTGTGCCAGCCAGAACCAGTGGGAATACCTCACGATTCTTTTATATGTACATATAGCAAACAAATCCCATAAATTTGTACATACATACATTTGTACATACATACATATGTACGTCAGAATAAGTCACGATGTAGAGATGTATTCTATCATTGTTGAGAATAAGTTATTTTGTAAAATTGGTTATTTTATAAAATTCAGTTTCTTTGGATTTTCTAAGCTAAAACCCCGCTAAAATTTAGCTGAAAATCTGTTGCCATGATTGGGTATGTACATATCTATGTACTCGTATGTACATATGTAAGCGCCTTTTTGTTTATATTACCAATACATATTTTGTTACCAAAGTGTAACTGGCTTCCAAGTATGTGCCTACACAT
>JAPVRG010096438.1:0-13632 GCA_029783565.1 Rhagoletis cerasi | reverse complement strand
ATAAACCTTTTATTTATTTCAAACAGCTGATTGAGAGTTATTTATTATATTTAGGGGATTCGCAATAGTCTCTTAAAGTTATAAGTCGTAAGGAAAAATTAGAAAATTACCACAGTTGTAAACACTCCTTTATAACTACAATGTAATAAATAACTCTCAATCAGCTGTTTTAAGTAAATAAAAAATATTTCGCAGCCAGAATGCTAAAGCAGAGTGAAAAACATAAAACATAAAATAATCGACGCCCTTTGCAAAAATCAAACATTAAACCTCAGCTGCTCAGTTATAACGCACTGAACACATTAACATGCAGAAGTGTATTATTTTAATGTCTTTATCTATGCAAGACAACAACATAATTTTTAAACCATTGTAAAATTTTACGATTTTAAGATTTTAGCCCTATCTAGTATGTTCTTAAAGTTGCATGATACGGTTATGGACTAATTTCAATCACGATATTGCCGTTGAGTTTTACAAAACAGTTCCGTTTTTGGTTTTATTGAATTTTTGTTTGGTTGAACTTTTTATTGAATTATAATGCACTTACAAGCGGGTGGATGCTTGTTTCGGAAAAGCTTGCTTAATATTTTTAATTAGTGCGTAGACAATTTCTTTTCACCTCTTTTTATTTCGACTGTTTTAATGAGTCTTAATTTTGCTTTTTATTCGTTCCACGGTATTATATTTTAAGCATTAAAACATTTACAATTTGAAAATAAGAATCACTTCCTGTTGTTAATCCATTTCTCTTCATTCCCACCATGCTTCCATGTATCAATCAATCAATCAATCATGTAATCAAAATCATTGCAATGAATGACGATCATTGTAGGAAAGTTTAGCGGTAAGGTTGCAACTCACTTAAATCACCTACATACATAATCACTTTAGCAAATGCCCCTTCCTGGTCCTTCTTCTATTTTCTGCTTGTGCCGTGTGTCTGAAACGCAACATTCGGCCTGCAAATCCTATTCGAATATTCCCATTAACTTTTGCCATAACCTCATTATAATCTCTTTGTTTTAGATATATTCCATGACGTTGCGGCTCAGCGCGCTATTCGAATCCCAAATAAAAACGGTTAT
This sequence comes from Rhagoletis cerasi, assembly GCA_029783565.1. Classification (NCBI taxonomy): domain Eukaryota; kingdom Metazoa; phylum Arthropoda; class Insecta; order Diptera; family Tephritidae; genus Rhagoletis; species Rhagoletis cerasi. The sequence continues at coordinate 12,544 of JAPVRG010096438.1, read as the reverse complement.
CAGTAACTGGAAGGCAGCGCGTCGGCGTGCAAATAAAAATAAACCTGGCAGCGCACGCGGCTCTAGTAGCAGTCCTACAAAGCGTCAGCCGCCCGATCGCAATCGTGGTGGTGGAGCAGCATCGAAACGTGCACGCAGCCAGCGAAACACGCGCCAACTGCGTAGTTCAGATGATGATGATGATGATGACGACGATGATGACGATGAAGATGGTGGTGGTCGGGTGAATGCACCGTCACGCGGCAATCAACGCCGCACTGGCGGCGGGGTAACAAACGGCAGGAATGGTCTACATCGTAGCACTGTAACGGCGGCGGTAAGTTCCTCCGCTGGCTCGAATCGTGTTAGCTCGTCTTCTTCACTACAAAGACGTGGCGGCGGCGGCGGTGGCGAGCCAACACAAGCAACTCGTAGCTCACGACGCAAGGCTGCCAGCCAAGAGTTAGACGATGATGACGAGGAAGAGGAGGACACTGAACTACATGTAACCGATGAACACAGCAGTGCCACGAACTCCACCTCAGAAGATACTGATAGCGAAGATAGTTCTGAGAATGGTCCCAATGATAGCAATGATGGTTCGGATAATGAAGACGCGCGCGGTAAACGTGGCGCTACTCGCCGTTGCAAGCGAAGAAGCGGTGGTGATGATTCGGAGGATAGCTATAAACCAGACAATGATAGGCGGGGCAGCAAAAGACGCAGTGGCGGTGCGAGGGGCAGCAAAAAGAAGGCGGCTAAGAAGGCGAGTCGAAAGCAAAAGGATAAACAAGCACAAGCCGCGCGCAAACGCCGACGACGTATCGAAGACGATGGGGATGAGGATTACATGGATCACAGCGGTAAGAGAAGAGCGACAACGGCAGCCAACGCGAATGGCGGTCGACGTGCGACAAATGCCGCTGCGTCGATTACCAATGGCATTGTACGCCGAGGCAATAGGCGTCGCTTGCAATCCTCAGAGGATGAACGCGACGATTTGTTGACACAGCACACAAGTTCGCAGCCGGACGAAAGCACACAGGATACAATTACTGGTCATCTGGCGGCGACAGCGGGCATGACCACACCAAAGAAACGTGCTGCAGCGGCAGGACGTTCACAGCGCGGTAACCAGATTAATGGCGCTGGCGAAAATGGAGCCAGCACAAGTGCCAGCGCGCTTCTACAACAGAGTCCCTCACGTAACACGCGCATGCAAACAAGCACGTCAGCAGCAGGAGCAGGCGCTTCGGTAGCGTTGAACAACCGGCGGAGCGCGACGGAAATCGATCATACCTATCACTTGCCTGTGCGCAATAGCAGACTTGTAGACTCGGATACAGACTCACGGGAAGTGGCCGCCAACGCGCGACCAACTAGGTCCAGTTTTAAGCGTGCTATCTTAGAGTGGGCTCGCGCGAGCGATGTTGAGGATGCAGAACAGGAGGCAGTGCAGAATGAGGATGATAGTGAGGAGGCAGAGGAGGTACGTGCTTTATAATGAAGAGAGTGAAGATAGAGAGAGAGAGAGCAAAAGAGAATTTATATGTGAACGTATGTGTATGTTTGGGTTATTTTATGATTGCCAGATTCTGCCTACTCCGACGCCCACAAAGGTGACGCCATCGAAGGCAAATAATGCCTGTAATCTACTAAACGGACCCTCAACTAGTCGTGCCGCTTATGGTGGAGGAATGGTGCCCGTAGCGGTTGGACAAATGCGTCAGCTGCGCACCAATCGCAATACAGTCGTTGAGCCACCGGACGAGGATTCAGAAGACGGTGACGGCAGCGAGAATGAGCCGCTTGTTTCGAGTCAAGGCATCGGAGTTGGCGGCAGTGGACGTATGCATTGTAAGTAACCTTCATCTTAATCTTAACCTTAAACCACTATCAATGCTAATATGGAAGTTGGTTTCTGACTGGTTCCGACAAAAAAAATTATTGGTGTTAAGAAAAGGCTGTCTTCATAAGCGCATTACTGCAAAGCAGCAGTCTTTTATTTCCAACTCACGACATATGCTAATGACCAATATGTGCAACCACGAGGAACTTTATTTATTTTATTTAAAGTAAGTTTTTTATTAAAAGAAACTTTTATTTCCTGTGCAGTAATGCGTTTATGAAGACAGCAAGACGGTGAGATAAAGAAGTGAGATCACTTCTGTTGCATCCCAAGTGTCATATTTATTCCTGACGACACACTACTTCCGCTAAGGAAGTTTCAATTCAAAAATATTTCCTTGCAGTATCCTAATGATAATTTCCCGGTTTTCCTTTTAGCGGCCAGTTACCCACCAACCCGCAGCACAACTAACACTGCCACGCCGCGCCTACAGGCGCATGCTGCTGCCATGAATAACGCACATATGACGCGCTCACATGCCACATCTACGACGTCATCATCGAACGTAACTACCTCTTCAATATCGGCGCACGATCACAATTATTTGGGCTCCGAAGCATTGGGTCCGTCCCCATCGGAAGGCGCATCACGCAGTGCTGCACGTCGTGTGCTATCAAGACACCAGCGCAACGCTGACGAATTGGACTCCAGTGCTGATCCTTTGGAAAACACAACCCTTCTCATGCGCAACCCGCGCCTACGCCGTGGTCTGCCCACGTCGACGACGCAAAATGCACTGAATGGTGGCACAGCAGACGCAATGACATCAGCTGCCGTAGTTCCAACGCTAGCGTCACAACCTGCGCGAACAGTGCGACGAGGTCGTTCGCGCTATAGTCAAGAACACTCACAAACTGCCGAAGACGATGACGACGATGATGATGAGGCAAGTGAAGAGGAGGATGCTAGCGCCGCTTCGGATGAGGGCACTGACGGTGGCTCTAGCACGCATGACGACGTCAAAGTCGACGATGATGCCACTGATGACTCGGAAGACAATCAGCCATTGACTTCGTATGTACCGACAGAAAGACGAACTCGCAATCGTGGCAAACCGGCGCGACGCACTAATCGTCGCCGACGTTCGGACGACTCCTTCGTGTGTGAAGATGACGATGAGGACTACGAAGTGGAACGCCAACGACAGCGGCGACGTCAACAGCAAAAAGCACGTTCGCGTCGAGACAATGACCGCGATCGAGGTAGTTCCCCACGCGGTAGCCGCAAGAAGCGTGACTCACGCAACCAAAAACGACCCCGTTACAACGAACAGAGTGACGATGAAGCGTCGCACGACTACGTGAGCGTACGAAAGCGGCGACGTGTGGTGGACGAGGGACAGGGCGGAATGGTGGGCAGCACTTCACAACGTACGGCGACACAGCGACTGCCACGTAATCATGAAGAGACGGAAAGTTCAGATGGGGAGGATGACGAACAGTTGGTGAGCGTTAGTAGTCGGGGACGTGTGCGCAAAATTTCGGCCAAGGCGCGTCGTATTTTTAAAGATTAAACCGGTGTGCTGGCGAAAGTATTGGCGTTTGAAATGACTGTTTAAAAACCATATACACACACACTTACACTATGCATATAGCTAATAAATTAAAGGAGAAAAAAGAATGTGACATGAAATATATGTTAAAATAGGAACTTAATTGAAAATATTATTTTTAAAAACGTTATTAAAAAAAATTTCTTTAAAATATGTGTGTATGTGTAACACGTTTCAGTCGCGCTTTTGATTTGTTTTACATATGCAAAATTATTTTCTTTTCGCTAACACAAACATATGCGTTACTATGCGATCTCGCAAACGCATTGCACACTATTACGAGCGTGGCTAATTAGTAATTTAAGATTTAGTTAAAATTTTTGCTTTAAATAAATAAGTATGTTTACAATTTGTAGGAACATGAAAGCTGTTAGAAAGACACTACAACCGACAATGTAGTAATAAACAAATCGTGTAAAAGAACTTAACTCTATGACAGCAATATTGAATTTTACGGACATTATGCAACCACCAGCAGCGTAAAAAAATTTATATTTAACTATCTTTACTTATTTTCCCGACTAATGAATTAAAGACTTTCATACGCCATTTAATTGTAATTATTTACCATTAACTCAAGCAAGTGGATAAATCTCGAAAAAGTTTATATTTTACTATAAACTTTAGGCTTTCATGCTCCCATTATCACATTGTTTATTATTAGAAAAACATACTGGGTTTGTATTTGTTTTTGTTTTTTTTTTTTGTTTTGGGATGTTTTTTTTTTATTTTCGCTCAATTAATGTAGACATACATAGCGATTTACCATATTTTTCATGCACCATAGCGCGGACCGGATCGGTATTGCCCATCATCATCACCATGTATTAATCCGTCATAACTTATTTCAATGTAATTTTATAATTTACCATATTTTTAGAAACCATAAGATCAAATAAAAAATAGTAATTGCGAAACATTCATTGGTTTTTTCTATTGGGGAGATTCGAAGTTAGTTTTCATTTGAAACATTGGCTCATAAAAGTCCAGTCAGATGCTGCAATGCAATTGATTTCAAAAAGTCAAATCAAGAAACTCGAAGAGTGATTGCACGAGCAAGAGAAAGAGAAAAACCTGCGTGCGAAGAGCTTGTGGTGATGGCAGGCAGAAATGCGGCGCGAAAATTCCATTAGAAGGTGAAGAAACGTAATCATCTTCCCCAGATCGATCCCTCGAATCCCGACATTAGAAATCTTGGAGAATCCGACGAAGGGCGATAACAGTGTAGAAATTGTGTTTATTCATGTATACTAACATTTTTGAAAATTCACACTGCGTCTTTCGGCGAATAATGCCAAGGGTGGAGTTATTAAGAGGCTGCAAAAACTTTCAATAATTTTTTTGGACAACCCTAGTAGTCGCCCAATTTCATTTTTCTTCGTATCTTCGGCATTTATAGTCAGATTTTAAAGTGTTATACACCAATTTTTTTGCCTCGATGAGGGGGTTTTCCTATGGAAGTTCATTGACCTCAGGTGCTCCATAAAAAAAAAGTAAAATCAAAAATAATTGGTTTTTTCGTATGGTTTTCCTACTTAAGATTAATGATTTTTCACGGTGTTTAATTTACTGTCATTAGGGCGGTACGTTAAGGTGGTAGCAACTGAGGTCTGTTGGGTAAGTACCACAATGGAGCACATGAGGTCAGTGAACATCCGTGGGGAAACCCCCCTCCTCGAGACAAAAACATTGGTGTATCACACTTTAAAATCCGACTATAAATGCCAAAGATATGAAGAAAAATGTAATTGGGCGACTGCTAGGGTTGTCCAAAAAAAAACTTTATTTTTTTTAAATGCTTTTTAAAAATTTCATATGAGGGGGTGTACGGCGAGCTTTTTTTATTGTGTACATATAGCTTTTATTCAGTTTCGCTAAATATATGTACAGTGGACGACGAAAGTCTACGTACAGAGCATTTTTAGCAACGTTTTTTATTTTAATTTTTAAGCTATTTTTTATAAAAATATAGTTCATATTACAACAAAAAAAACATACAAATAGAATCTCTAAACTTGTTGCAAAACTCAGGAAAATTCAATAAATTTACATACAAGTTTTTAACTTTCTAATCAGATTTTTTAGAAAAATTTTGTGCATGCAGTTTTATAGCCCATTCAATTCTAGTATAACACAGTGCAAGTTCAAAGTGGCTACAAAATATCGTTGAGTTTTGGCAATTTTTTTTTTGTTGGTGTTGTGCATTTTCTTCCATATAAAAAATTGTCGAACATACTTTTTTGGAAGAAAACGCATTATCAAAAATCAACGTAATTTTTTAGAAACTTCAGACTTACACTTTACTATACTAAAATTTAATAGGCTACAAATCTGCATAGTCAAAATTTTTCTAAAAAATCTGATTAGAAAGTTGACAACTTTTATGCAAATTTATTGAATTTTCCATGGGTTTTGCAAAAAGTTTAGAGATTCTATTTGTATGTATTTTGTTGTGGTATGAACTAAATTTTTTAAAAAAGTAGCTGAAAGAAATTAAAATAAAAAACTTTCCATAAATTGTGAAAAATTCTCTGTACGTAGACTTTTGTCGTCCACTGTATGCACATTAGCGTGCATCACCAAAAAAGTTGCGGCTTTTCCATCGCACTTATAAAATTAATTATATTTTAAGACTTCTCCCGAAATATTTCGGAAAAATGTTAAGATTTATGTGACCTGGACCAATTTGAAATTAGCATAAAAAATATTTTTATTTTGATTCCGTTTATAAAATTTAAAACATTTTTATGATGGCCTTTTAAGCGTAAACTCTTCTAACTATCCTCTGAGGTGATTTAAAAATTTTTTTTTTAACTAATTTTATTTATAAGAAATTCGATTTTTGGAGGTATGTATTTCAAATCGGTCCAGCTCACGTAAATCTTAATATTTTTCCTAAATATTTTGGCCGAAGTCTTAAAATTTTATAATTCCGATGGAAAAACAGTACCGAATTTTTTTGGATGGAGAGTGATACAGTCTAATGTACATACATATGTATGTCTGACCAAAGACGAACAAGCTGTAGCACAGGCAACATAAAAATCGCTCCATTTTTTTATATGAATCGGCTACCGTATGCCAAACAATTTTGTTTTGAATAGCCCTTTGAATTCTTCTAGTATGTAAGAACCCATGAACTGATTGCAAGCTTGCTTCAATTAAATATACACTGCCGGAAGAAAGTATTGGCACAGCGAATTTTTCACAATATATGCAACAATTTTTATTCTAATATTTTTCCGGTAATTTTTTATAAGAATATGGTTCATTCTACAACAGAAAACATAAAAATAAAATCTCTAAACTTTGTGCCAAACTCAGGAAAATTCAATAAATTTGCGTTGATTTTTGGCAATTTTTTTCACTCATTTTCTTCCATACAAAGTATTTTCGACAATTTTTTTTGTATGGAAGAAAGTGATAACACCGTCCGCAAAAAAAAACTTCCAAAAATCAACGCGATTTTCTAGCAACTTCAAACTTGCACTTTGTTATATTAAAATTTAATGGGCTACAAAACTGTGTACCTAGAATTTTTTTTTTAAATCTGATTAGAAAGTTGCAAATTTGGTCGCAAATTTATTGAATTTTCCTGAGTTTTGCACAAAGTTTAGAGATTTTATTTTTATGTTTTCTGTTGTAGAATGAACCATATTTTTATAAAACATTACCGGAAAAATATTAGAAAAAAATTTGTTTGCATATATTGTGAAAAATTCGCTGTACCAATACTTTTTTCCGGCAGTGTAAGTAGTTTAAAATTTCTCGTCTCACACTACTATTATTTTTATTTTAATTGACCTTAAAAATAATACATATAACAAAATTTATATTCACAAGCAAAGGCGATCTTAATTAGACGTGCGCAGCGCGTTTTACATATTCTTTAGCCAATTTTTTCACCTTCTCCACATCTGCGGGCGTACCAAAACGCTCTTCGAATTCCAAATACTTTTTGAAAATTGTGCGCATTTTTTTCATTGGTATCTTTTGTATGACAGCGCGCTCTAAAACGCTCCTACAGAGGGGAGAATAAAATGATTTCATTTTATAGTAAACGGCTATTATTCATCTTTATGAAATACAAACCTCGCCGAATCAATCATATCCGATTTCACCAGCATATCTACATATTGTGCCCAGACATCGACACGTTTCGGATATGAGGTAACTACTTGATCGAGCAGTGTTTGCGCCATCTCATTGTTGCCATGTTTGTGATTTAAATTGCCAAAAGCAACAATGGTGTTGACATCTAAAGAATAGTGTTAATTAAATTGGTATTTCATGGTTCTGAATATAGTAATATAAAATCGTTTTGTGTCTGCATTAAAATCGTTAGAAAATATAAATGTTGGCTGTTTTTAAATCCACTGCAATTGCAAATGCTCATCTCTCTACTTACGTTCTCTTTCGGGCAGTGACGCCAAAGCCTTGTGCAACAGTTGCTGCGCCCGATCATGCATCTCTATATTAAAATAAACATTCGCAGCTGCACGCCACACCTCTGGCTGTGCCTTGAATTTCTTTGTGATTAAGCTGATCATCTCGATGAGTTCTTGTGTTTTCTTAGCATCGCTGAGTATCTCTATCACGCGCAAATAAACTTTAAGCGGATCATTGTAGTTAAGAGCCTCTTTGAGCGCTTCATCAAATGCTTCTTTGCTACCGTAGCGCAGCTCCAAATTCAATAATGCCACCCAAATGTTAAGCTGCTCATTACCTTCACGATAGGATATGGCTTTGATCGCGCGACGTGCTACAGCGCGCGCCTTATCAATCTCTGCCGATTGCAGGTGGAAAACCATATAGTTTATCCAGTGCTTGCTGTTGTTGGGCTCGGACAGCACCAATCGGTCGAATTGGTCTACACTCTCGGGTAGATGATTCGGATCAGCATATTTTGATTCGATTTCTCGTAAACGCATCTCCTCTTCGCGTTGCAACTTAAACTTCTCTGCGGCAGTAAGTTTTTTCTTTTTTTTACCGGCTTGCTCGGTGGCAGCTGTCTCATCTTCATCGTCGTCGTCGCTGGATTCGGCAGCTTTATCGAGCAATTGAGAGTGGTCTGTGTTCCAAAAATCGCCGATACCAGGTAACAACTTTGTTGCAGATTTCGGCTTCAATGCTTTCTTCGGCGACTTTTCGTCTGTATCCGGCGATGGATTGTTTTCAATTATAACAATATCATTAGGTGTTTTGTCTTCGTAGAATAGTAAATCATTTGTTTTAGATTCTTTGTCCTTTTGCTTTTTCTTCTTTGCGGCTGGTGGACTAGGTTCCTCGGCAACAACTTTTTGCTTTTTCGTCGCCTTTTGTGCGCTTTGTGATTGCTTTTCAACTACAGTTGGCTCAATGACAACTTGTGGTTTCTTTTTAACAACTTTTTCAATTTTCGATTTTTTAGGCTTAGGTACGTTATCAAGCTCCATTACGGCTTTGCGTTTCTTTTTCATATCGTGCCACAACTTCCAGGTACTCTCCGGCACGGCTATGGGCAACTTCTCATGTATGAATGCAAGCTTGCAGAAATCGCCCTCAGTAATACCAGCGCTAGCTGAGTTTTCAAAGTCATTAAAATGCAATCGCACTGGACAATATATTAACGGGTTGGGACCTTTCTTCAGCGAGCAAACAAAGAGCTGATCTGTCTTCAGCAATACTTTAGCATTAATGCCAGTTTTTCCTACCAAATTGCTTGGTATGTACTCATCACTGCTGACGAGCGAAGCATCGCCTTGCTTGTTGCTAATGTAGACCAATTCATTTGAGTAGTCCACCCAAAGTATAAGACATTCCTGCTTTGTATCCTCTTTAGGTGGCTTTGATTTCCCGACTAACGAAGATTTGACCACAGCCGCCACCTTAGTTTTTCCAATCTCATACTGCCAATCTTTTGTGTCGGCATTTATGCCACGGAAATAAGCGACAACTTTATCGCCAACTTTGTGGTGGCCTATACTGTAGCCCAATCGCTTGTGAGCTTTTCGAATATCTGATACCTCATTTAAGTAACTGAAAATGTGATTAATGTTAATGTAATTTCGATGAAGCTCTACGTTAACCTATGTATACTTACTCTTCAAGATATCGCGCGGTGCTACTCAGCTCACCATCCCACAAATCTGTTAATTTCGCAGTCACGGTAATTGTCCGCGTAGCTGGTTCTTTACCCAGCACTTTCACATAGACCACCTGCTCTGGCGTTAGTTGAATATTCGCATTTTTGAATGCATTTACCAGTAGCATCTTTTTATGCAATTTCACCAACTTGCCATAGTTTCGTATCGGAACCAACAAATCCACGACATCCTCATGTACATTCTTGACATGTGCCTTTAAAATGTCACCCTGCTTTATATTTTTCCAGTTGTTGGTTAAATGTGTTAAGAAATAAGACACATCGCGCAAACTGAATATGTTCTTTACAATGCACACTGCCTGGGTCTGTGCATCGGGTGTATAGGTGCGCAATTTACCATACACTAAATCTGGATAGTCAGAGAGTAAACGCAGCGGCACTAGTCCTTTAACCTCGATTGCATTCGTTTCGGAATCTTCTTCGTCGTCATCGTAGTCCCCTTCAGGGTGGTAGGAAATTTTTATTTCCAATCCCGAATCTAATGTATGCACTACGGTAGCTGGACATATTTCACCCATACCGAAAGTATCATCGGCCAACGTTAGCGTTATTTGTTCGCCGTTCTTAGTTAGAATGCGAAAGGCCATTGTTTGACCTTCATAGAATGTATGCATCTCGCTACCTAGTATGCTGCTCAAACGTCGCTTATACAGCATGCCTTTAAGATTATTGAAGAACTTCACCAATATATATTCCTTGTTACATTGAACTATGGTGCCCATGTAGGTGAAATTTGGATGTGCATTTGTAAGTGAGGTAAGCACTTTGCAATGCTTAGCCAAGTATTCTTGGCGATTGGTAAGATATACTGTCCTACGATCTGAGCTAATGCCTAACACGCGGCATCGTACTTTGCTATTTGGCTCTAATGTTTTGGGTACTGGAGCAAGATACAGTTTCTCGATGATACCTGAAAAAGAATAGTTCAAAGTAAAAAGTGAACATTCTACACACATTTCCTTCATGATTCAATAATCATCTTCATTTAGTTCCTTTACTTACCTTTTACTCTGCCAACCTGCATAGCATAACCTCCGACTTTAGCGTCACGTTCTTTAACTATGGCTGTCACAAATTCACCAGGTTTTAAATCATCCAAAATAAAAACCTTCTCGTTCACCGTCTGCACATCATCGGTGCAAATGTAAAGTGTATCCATTGGATCATAGTCGAGCACTCGCACCTTGTGCTTTGTTTTCTTTGCATATTTAACGAGCACCTCATCCTGATCATAGTTTCCCTTAAAGTTGGCCTTAATAGAGCGGTACGAAAGCACGCCCTTAAATTTGTTATCTAGCACTAAGATTACGCCACCCGTTCCCAAGTGGTGCACTCTAGCTGCCTCTATGATGTCTCCTCTCTTGTATTGTTGTTCAATTGGTTGTTCATTGGACGATGAGCGTAAATTTAAAGTCAAATACACAAGTTTGGTAAGTGGCATTACATACAAAATGCGTGCATTAATTGTAGAGGCTATATCGTAATCTTCCGGCAGCGCCAATGGCCCAGCTAATTGGTGCTCATTTACGTATGCTGTGAATGCTTCATTCATTATGGTGCCTTGTAGGCCATCCTTAAGTGTTTTTGTTACAGTAAATTGTACAATCGTGCTGGGTAATATATAATCAATATTTGGTTCCGATCGATTTTTGATTTTCATGTTCTCCGGCTTGAGTTCTTTGCAAATACATGTACTAACTGACGGGTCTGCTGTAATTTTCTCCACTTTTAGAAAAATTAACTCTCCAACAACATGATCAGGTTGCGCTTTTTCCGATGGCACAAACGTACGTAATCCTTTGATACCTGTTTCTATTATATAACCATGCTCCTGTACCTCTTCTACCGCACCATTAAAAACGAATCCTTTTTTGATGTTAATGTGTGACAGTTCCGAATGCACTTCACTTGGGCGCAATGATAGCAATATTTGCATACGACCATATTCATTTTGTTTAATTTCCTGTACGCGTCCGTAAACTAGCTGTCCAATGTGAAATAGTTCTGTTAGTGGCTTATAGTTGTTCCCATTTTCAATTTGTTGCAGAAATTCGCGTGTTGCTTTAGTATACGAATCCGAAATCTCCAAAGCTGAGACACGTGCTATCATACGGCCGGGCAGTGAAATACTGAGATATAGCTGGTCTATAGCCTTCACTACACCCATTATATTCATGCCATCTTGTATGGTATCGTAACTGAGCAGCTCAGCAGACACAGACTGAATTTGATCATTTTCAGCATCTACGCCGGCATCAAATTCAACGTCCGTAGTTTTAGACTTCGTTTTTTTGATTTTTTTCTGTAATGCTCCAAATATCTAGAGGAAGGATAAGGTCAGTTTGTTTCGTGGACGGCTTATACATATCATGCTTTTAGGTACTTACAATATTTTCTTTTGGTGCATCCGCTTTATTTTCATTTACAGGAAATCCGCCTCGCGGAAAACTTTTTTCAACAATAACCATTTTTTATTATTTCCTAATGTTTTTGCCCAGCACAAAATAAATAAAATGCAGTAAAAATTGTCCTCTCGACTGGAAGAAAATAAAAATGCGGCTAAGCTAGGAATGTAGAAAAAAAATCGATGTTTTGCTTCGACGCATCGAAAATTTTCCACTTGATGTATGAATAGTCGGTGCATCGATGTTTTCTGTAAACTGACATCTCTAGTATATCGAAACGCCAAACATCGCTTTGTCTGAAATTCAAAGAAAACAAGATTGCTCCTAAAACTGTTGTGTGTTTGGAAAAAGTCTAGACGAGAACATTTGTTTTGAGTCACCTTAATATATACGTACATCAAAATAAAAGTGTGTATAATTGTTTGTAATTAGTTTCGTTTTATTTCCATAGTGTAGTGGGTATCGATGCATCTATGTACAACCTCCGATGTATTTTTGCCACTGACATCCCTAGCTGAAACGCATAAAAACGAAACACACGTGCGGCTGGGAAA
>JAPVRG010096434.1:0-10626 GCA_029783565.1 Rhagoletis cerasi | reverse complement strand
AATAAAATAAAACAAAATAAAATAAAATAAAATAAAATAAAATAAAGTAAAATAAAATAAAATAATTTAAAATAAAATAAAATAAAACAAAATGGAATAGAATAAATAAACATAAAATAAAATTAAAGTAAATTAAAATCAAATAGAATCAAATAAAAAATTAAAAAATTAAATAAAAATAAATAAAATAAAATAAAATAAAATAAAATAAAATAAAGTAAAGTAAAATAAAATAAATAAAAACAAAAAAAAACAAATCAAAATAAAACATAATAAAATAAGATATGATAAAATAAAATAAAATAGAACAAAAAAACATTTATAAAATCAAAACAAATAAAATCAAGTAAAATAAATTGAAAAATAAAATTTTAACATTAAAAATGAAATAAAATAAAAATAATATACTCAAGGAGAAAAATAGGGGTTATCGGAAAAGAGGTCGTGGTCTGTCCCAAACAAGGGGAATTTTCATACTGCATATCTCTGAAAATATTTGAGGTGGGGTATTGGAATTTTTTATGGATATTTAACGAAACTCGGGGTTAATAGAAAAGAGGGCGTGGCAACTCCACTTTAATATAATTTTTCGTGATGCATACCTCTGGTAGCATTTATATAAAGTACTGGGATGTATTTTATCAATGCCAGGATACTGAATTAGAGATGGGAATACGTATTAGAAACTTGGAGTGATTTATATCTATCATTTTAGCTCAACAAAGTCTACCATGAAGGCGAGATATTATAATTCTATAGCTATTAATACCCTATAATAAAAATAAGAGCAGAAATAAAATAGTATTATAATATGTTTAATTTTATTTGCATATATGTTGGTGGGGTGAAGCCCGCGGGTATAAGCTAGTAAATAAATAAAATTAAATTAAAATAAAGATATAAAAAGGAAGATAATATCAAGTAAAATAAAATAAAATAAAATAAAATAAAATAAAATAAAATAAAATAAAATAAAATAAAATAAAAAAGTAACATAAAATTAAATTAAATTAAATTAAATTAAATTAAATTAAATTAAATTAGTTAAAATTAGCTTAAATAAAACAAAAAATAAATTAGAAAATATAGCAAAAGCAAAATAAAATGTGCTAAGTTATTAACATGTTTTAACTCCATTTCATATTTCTATTTATATTTTATATTTTCAGAATATATAGTCGCTATCAATGCATAAATCACTAATTAAATTTAAATTCTTTCATATATTTTATCTTCAAAGTGGCAAAAAGTACTTTCGAATTTTTTCACAATTCGACTGCGAGTAGAAAATGTATCTTCCCTGCTACGTCTAAACGAACTTTAAAATTTCATGGAAACATATTCTAAGTTAAAAATTATTTTAAAAAATATTTCAACATGTAGCACGGTCCTATTTCACACTTCGTTCATTTTAAAATTTCAAAAGCAACACTGTGCGCAAGCACGTGCAAGTAACATACCTGGCGGTTACTTAACAGCTGTTTATTGTTTACTGCCCGAATTCTCGTTTTGTTTACTCGAGTGCAATTTTGCTTCAATTTTTGCGCGCATTTATTTAATATCCATTTGCCCATTTCTTCGAAATAAATAATGAGAGAAAATCAACAAAAGTTCCCCGATTTACTAAAGCATCAGTTTCTTTGTTGTTATCCGCTGCACTGCATCGATTGGGAGGTATTTTATATACGTTTTACAGCCACTTCAATTTTATAATCGTGATCACTTATGTATGTACATTATAGGCCATACCAGAAGATTTTACATGGGAACAGCAGCAACAACTCGTAGAAAATACCGTGCTACATGCACTCAACCAAAAGTATCCGGTTAAAATCAGTTATCAGCTTAATTTCCTCAAGCGTCTGTTGCAGCAGCTGGAATGCAAATATGACGAGGTGCATGATAGTGTATACGAATGTTACTGTGCTGTTCAGCAGCGTGTTGCACAAGATACGACAGAAAAGTATGCTTACAAGCATTATTTGCAGCCGGTACTTAACGTTGCACTCACATTGCGTGAATCCAAAAGTTTTGTGGCGGAAGGAACAACAGGATTATGCAGTTGGCAAGCTTCGATCGCATTAGCAGATTACTTAGCACAGACTACCCATTTAGTGAAGGAGAAATGCGTTTTAGAGTTAGGTGCCGGCACTGGTTTATGTGGCATGATTTTAGCGCGGTGTTGTGGCGTACGACACATTCTACTAACAGATGGTAGCCGTGAATGTGTGAATCTGATGAAAGAAAATGTATGTCGAAATTTCACGGAAGCCAATGAAACCAGTGATGGTGTCTTTGAGCTAAATCAAAGCATACTAAGTTTGAATGAGTTGGAATGGGATGCTATCGAGGATATGAAATGGCCGAATTCTTTTGCGGCTGATGTAATTTTAGCAGCGGACGTAGTATATGATGACACCGTTTTCGACTCATTGACGCGTGCCATCGATTACGTATTTAAAATGGGAAAAGATAAGTGTCAGATGTTGCTTGCCGCAACGGTAAGAAACGAACACACGCTTCAGAAGTTTCTGAATTTGCTTTGTAAGTACCCATCCGCTAAATATTTTTATATAACATACACTTTTCATATTGCATTCGCGCTTTGCTGGTTATCGGGCTACGTGGCAATATATAGCTCATTTACTGCAATAGTGCCATAATACAAAAAAAAATATAAACAAGTAAAGAGGTATAAGTTCGGGCGAAACCGAAGTTTATATACCCGGCGCACGTTTTAATTATCGTTTTTTCGCCTTTCTGATAAGCAGGAATGTTTTTCCTGATTTGAAGTATTATCGATAATATTCTCAGACTTAATGAATTAACTTTACCATATTTTGTAGAAATTCACAAGTCGAGGTTATTACAAAATCGATTTTTAGTGAATTAGCTTCAGCAGTTACTTATTTATTACAGGTTTCGTTTTTCTGTAAAATACCGTTATATGGGAGGTGGGCGTGGTTTTTGCGCGCTTTCAAAAATGTTCAACAGATTTCTTAGTTAGACTCTAAGCAATGTATGTACCGAGTTTGGTGGAGATTGGTGAAGCGGCTAATGAGATACAGCATTTGTATAACTGTCTTATTTTATGCCGAAACCTTACTTCAGATACTAATTTTCCACAATTCGCATCCAGTATTTACGGAAATATCGCAGATTTTCGAGTTTTCCAAAATACGGTTATATGGGAGGTGGGCCGATTTCGCCCATTTTCAATTCCAACCTACCATGCATAAAGGACAATCTACATACTCAATTTCTTTTAAATATCTCCTTTTTTGCTCGAGTTATCGAGTACACGGACGGACGGACATTCAGATATGGCTTAACCAATTTATCATTTTATTCTGAGCATTTTGGTACGTATATGTCTATATCTATCTAGATTTCTTTAGGCTGTTACAAACAACCGTTATGTAAACAAAGTTATAATACCCTTGTGCACAGTGCGATCGGATATAACAAAAATCGAGTTAAGTATGCAGAAATGGCCGCTATCTTTTATTCTATGTATGTTGTGTAAAAATTGCATAGCTGTACCGATTACCAGTAGCTCACTACAACAAAATATGTATTAATTTTTACTATAGGGGTATATGTAAATTCAAAACCTTGGGGTCGTTTTTCTCGATTTTTGATTTTTGAGTTATGACAGTATTGAAGTAAATGAGCGATATGTTATTCAGATTCCAAAAAAAAAATGTTTTCAAGAAGAATAGCCATGATGCAATTATTGAATCATGAAAACTAACCAAAAACCAGATAACCTAATAATCAGGAAAGTGTGAACACCAAAATTGTATCCAAAATATATCAGTAAATGTTATTTTCAGCTCAACTGCATTTCCGATATGTCGAGCGGGATGTCATACCTTTGGATAAGTGCAATTTTTACTGGGATCGCTCCACACCTGTGAAAATTTTTCATATAACACGCTGAGAGTAAGAGTCTAATTAAAGGTTAAATAAAAGTAAGCTTTTATTTCTTAAAAAATAAAATTTGTTTTAAATATAAAATTAATTGTTTTAAATTAAAATTAAATTAAATATATAATTACATATAAATTCATTTTACATAATTAAAATCTAATGAAGTATCTTCTCGCCCCTCTCAATAGTGCATATTTGCACTTATCGTTGGAATAGAGCCATCCTGCAAGCACGTCACATCCAATTGCTCAATCTCGTGTTGTTTAAATATTATGCCTAACAAATCGTATTGTATTTCGAAGAGTGTCATGCAATGTGTACGCGGCACTTTTACGCCCACCACGAGCGCAACTAATGCTGTGATTAGCATATACACAAATCCTTGTGCCATAATTGTACTTTGATCCGTTGCATAGAAAAAGGAATTTTTAGAATTTGAAACAAAGTAGTAATACACCAAGCTAGTGCTTATCAACTTCGCCAAATAGGATACAAAGAAAAGCAGCTCAGTGTAGCGGAAATGCGACACTTCCACAAGTGAAATTTGTAAATTTGAAAAGGACAAACCAAAGAAAAATAGTATAAACCATAGTGGTACTGTCGTATCCACTGAATTGCAAATGATCATACTCAAAACACACAGTATGATGAGAGAAATCTCATTTGTTACGAATGTAACTTTTACACTGAAGAAAATCACAATCAAAATGCATACAACAGAACCGGCGAATACAACCCACAGTATTGCAGCCACATTATCAACCTCAGTCAATCGGATGGCTGGATTCATTACAAACCAAAAAATATAGTACACGAAGAGAGCATACTGTATTGCTTCGGTAAAGAGCACCACCAAGGTGACGTTCCATTGTTGATTCTTGGTCACATAAAGAAACTTGACACGTTTAATGATATCATTACGTTTATCAAATATACTGCCATTCGAATTCGCGATACGAAATTCGTTATCCAAAATATTTTGACAATCCACGATGCCCAAATAATCCATCACCTTACAACCTATAAGCACAGCTAAAATCACAATTGAAATGGTGAAGTAGAGACCAGCAAAAGGCGTATAAAGGCCCTTTGGTACTTCTGTGGCGGTTGCATTGAGATTGTTGTCCGTTTTCGTATAGCTAGTACCAATAAGGCTAACGGCCGACGCAGTACCAAGCAGGAAAATTGCGAATGCAAGAGTGAGCATTATTGAACGGCTGCGCTTATGAAGCGTTGTGTGTAGAAAACTCAAACCAGCTATATAATTTAAACTGTACGCAAAGTATGAGATGAAAGCGCCGACAGTGTCTGAAAAGATATGCAGAAATAAAAAGAAAACATAAATTATTGTTTGCAAGTATCTATGTAAGAATATTCATTTCTTGTTTTAAAACTTAATCAAGGCAAAGCATCAAATAAAGAACAAAGCATTGAGAAATACTAATAGGAAACATAGAGTATTCCATTGCGCAAAACTTAAGTGGATTATTTAAATTTATGTAACACTTAGTTTTGATAGTGTTTTGTATCTGTGTATACATATGTTTATGTATGTATAAGGAGAGATTGGCACACACATTTTAACTTACTGCTGTAATAAATTGCAATTGCTGGTCATTTAAGCCATTTTGGTAAGGCGATATAATATGTATTAAAAAAAAACTATTATGATAAGATAGCTAGGTGTTTCGACTAAATTTTTTTATTCTTTGAATCTAGCCAACACGTTTGTCATTTAGAATATCAATTTGTTGATTAGAATGGAAGTCGTAAATTTACCGCCACCACTTACAACATGTGCGAGTATATGGCCGATTCTACGGGAAATTAAAATTTTTGTAACGTATACTTTTCAGGCTTTATCATTAAGATAAAATTATCTGATAAACCAATTTTTGCGCAGAACGCTGAAGCCAAAATAAGTAAGCGTTTCTGTGCACAAATTTGTTTAACAATTCATCTGGTCTAAAAATTATAAGACTAAAAAATGTACTGGCAACGTTACAAAAAGCGGGATTCTGGCAATCGCTGGCCTAAATTTTCGTCGCCAAAATTCTCTAAATGAAAAGAAGTGAAGCCTAACAGTATACAGCATGAAAAAGTAACAGATGCAATGTGTAATCAAGCAAATCTGCCATGTAACTAGATGTTGCATGTTGTTAGGCGCGCCTGCTATTTTAGAGATTTTTGACGATCAAAATCAGCGATACCGATTTTCAGAAACTCAGTGCTGGGCAGCTTAAGAGAAAGTTTTGAAATTACCCCACCTTATTGTACTCTAAGCAACGCCGAAAGTAAGGATCCGGTGATATATTTAGTCTAACCGCGTGAATATCGATTGGCTGATATCCTGTATTGAAAATAATTAAGAGCTGCGAATTTATGAGCCCAAGAAGATCCATTGACAGTATAGTGCAAACTTTCGGTCAGAAATACCGCGCGGTTGCACATATCCCTACTTTCTCGCAACGTTCGCTGAGCTAGCCCAAGGCACATCTGTCCAATAGCAGTCTGCAAGTAAACATACCTCCACTCTGTTGCTGTTGCAACAACCTAAAAATTCCCCAAAGTTTTTTTGGGATCAGCTGAAGTGATAGTCCTTGGCCAGGTATAAGATCTTGGTCGCTCCGGTTATGTAGGCCCGAATGTAGATTGTCGAGTGAACGGTATCCCCACTCTCTCTTTAATCGGTTACCTTACCTTCCGTGTAGAAATTCACCGGTGCATGCTCACAACTTATACTTCCTGCCCACTCTCGCTAGGAAGGATATGAGTGGAGAAAGAGCTCTTATGGGGCCAGTTTGGACACGTGGTTATTCGTGTTAACAGGGATAAAGGCAAAGCTTCCAAGAATACTAGAGTGTCCAGATGATGAGTCAATTAAGCACCGCGTGCCTGCGATGTTGACATGTGCTATATTGAGCACGACCTTAAATGCCAGGGTGGGGGGAAGGTCAAAGGACCCCCTAATTCTAATTCCACCAGCTCCTACTTCCTAACTGGCGTAGGTTTCTCTAGTTCACCAGATAAGGACCCCATAAAAAATAAGCTTAAGTATGGTTTCATAGATTTCTGAGAAATAACCTTAGGAGAGAGGTGTCATCTTTTGCCTATTGCCCTTTTCTCTCCTGCAGCAATCAAGAGCCACTTCCGCCTTCTTCACTCTTTTCTCTATTCTAGGCTTCCACCACAGCTTCCCATCTAGACAATTTCAGGCACTTGACTCCATCAGCGCCATACGACTACAAAGCAGAAGTGAGAGAACACCACCTTGTCGCTTAACAATACATCAGACGAATTTAAATTGATTACAAAGAACGAAGACAGTAATATGAATGATTTGCCCTTTAAGTTTACTAAAAAGTTTATCAAAACGGGGGGAACAACTCATAAAACCACTAGTCTGTCTACGAAGCATAGATCTATCAAAATCCATTATAAAAACAAAAACTTTACCACTGCTTGTATACAAAATATGGAAAAAAAATTAGGAGCAGCATTTATCAATTTGTATTGAGTCACTTCATATAAATATGTAGATATGTATGTATAAATATGTACATTTATATGTATGTAAATATACACAGTGTCGGACAAAACTAAAGCACGAAATTCAGCTTGTACCTACCTACATACATATCGCTCGTTAACTGGAAGAACCTTATAACTTAAAAATACCAGAAATACGAGAAAAAAAGTTTTGAAGTCCCACATTATAAAATCAAAGCTAGTAACTATGTGATCGGAAACAATAATGCACTACTACTGGGCTTGGTACTGGGCCATGAGGAACCCGATGGCAACGAACAGGCGGGCCGAATAGCAAAACACGTAGTTGCCACAATGTCCCATGGTCCGAATACTTTTGTGAGCCAGCTAGAATAGATAAAAAAAATTCAACAAGCACTGGACGGAAGCCAGATCAGGCATTTCCCCATACAAATTCGCATTTCTAAAATTACGCATTCAGCGCATTTCAACGCATTTAAACAAAATAACGAAGCGAATGCGTTCCAATAGCTGTACTATTTTATTATATATACTCAAAACCGAAATCTCCCACAAAAACTGAATGTGTTGCTTTCGCCAGACAAAGACTGGCTCCCCTAGGTGGCGTCACACTTAATACATTTGAAATTTGTAGCAAAAAGCCGTTGAATTGCTAGGCTACATTAAAATCCTCCGTATATAAGGTGAGGGCCACGCACAATAATCATAATAATATTGAGCCTTCAACTATAAATGATCCATTTATGATCGTAGCAAAAGATTAAATTGAATTTCACTTTATAAGGCTTTAGGTGGCATTGCAGTATTCTGTTTAATCTCCTGACCACCAAACAGTAACAAAAACTTGCGAACAAATGAAGGTTTACAAGTACAACTTTAATGCGGCTAAGCGTTTGCTTTGTAGGCTCCGTGCACTATACGTACTATGTATCAGGGGTATTCGTCTAAACGCGTAAATGCCTTGTAACCGCGAAAACCTCGTAAATTTACTAAATTTTTTATGGAAACCCGGTTTATTTACGAGGTTTACGCGGTTACGAGGCATTTACGCGTTTAGACGAATACCCCTATTATTTTTTCGTTAACTGGTAATTTTACATATTTTTTTCACTGGAAAAACTGCAAAGTGTACTCGTATATCAAAATCAATTAATACGTATCTACATATCTATGTATATGAATATGTGAGTACTACATATAAAGGGTGTCAAAGAAGGTGAGGGGTGAGCTCCCTGATAAGCAAAAATTGTTCAGGTAAAAGTGTCAAAGTTTTTGAAATTTTTAAATTTTTTTTAACTAAATAATGGGACCTTTCCATTTATTTTCTTTAAGAGCATGTAAATTAAAAAAAAGTTAAAAAAAATTGTACATGCAGTTAAAGAAAATACATGAAAAGGACCGATTTTTTAAATTCAAAAAAAAAAAAAAATTTTCAAAGACGGTGACAATTTTGCCGGAAAATTGTTTGCTTATCAGGGAGCTAAACCCCCCCACCTACCTCTCTACTTCTTGGACGCCCCTTTTTCGTGACAATAAATTACCTAGAACGAAACTTATTTATTGCTGATTTACATTTATTAATGCTAATATATTACTTTGCCCATTCTTAGAACTTTAGATGCCCATGTTGCACATGTATGTAGGTACATATATATGTATGTATTGTCTTATCTTGATCCGTACTCACCCAAGCCATTGGCAAAGTAAAAGCAACTTGCTAGCAAATTACTGACACCGGCGCACAACAAAATCGGGATATGCCAAAAAATGATGCGTCCCTTGTAGAATTTCACTAAAAACATGATGACGGCAATTACGCAGCCAGTACAAGCACCAAATATCATTGGGCCATATTCAATGAATCCCGCATTAACATTACGCTCAGCGATCAGTGAGCAAATTGTGTAGCCGAAGATGAGGCCGCATGGTAGGAAGGTGATGCACACTGCGAAAATTCAGTTCAAACTTTAAATAGTTAATTGAAGCGATATGTTGCGTATAACAAGTATTTTACTTTATGTTTTTTCATTCGCTTGCAACACACCTACATACCTACAAAAGTCGGCACATACAAGAAGAATTTATTCACAAAATTTTCCCACAAATTTGCAAGTTTGCGCGTCATTGCATGCGCTGGATGATCGTTTCACAAATTATATATGTATGTAAATAATATTAGAATTTCAATGCATTGCACAATGCGATTCCCCTCTGAACTGTTGCAATTTCACGCCTCCTCTGACATTGACCACGTTAGTGGCAGCAATCGATTGCTCTCTCCTGTGTAACGACCCGAACTGAATTGCAAAATGCTAATACTGGGCATGGTCCGCGCTAATGTAGTAATTTTTTGCGCCCAACCTTTTGTTTTTGCCATGATATGATTCTGATAAAGTCGACTACAAATCGTGATAAGATAACGTTTTTGTTTTTGACTCATTTGAGAGAGCTGGAAAGGAAAGGAATTTTGCTTACACGAATGACCAGCTGAGAAAATTCAACTGCGAAAATATGTATCTTGGAATTAAGTACATAATTTATATAGTATTTAGATTTTAAGCTTATCTCACACACAAACGTTGATGAGTATGAAAAATTTATAAAAATTCGGCGAAGTTAATTATTACTTTTTTGATTCAATGACTCAATACTTACTAGTTAGATAAACAGCACGCATATGCTTGTATGTATTTACATATGTAGTTACACAGATGTATTTTCTAGCAACTATCGTCAGCATCATTTATGGAGTTCCCCTGTGCAATTAATATTTATCTCCAATTTGTTTGCTTATTAGTCATTGTGAGCAAAACCATAAAAAGCGATATTTACCAATTATTTGCCTTCGTGTTAACACTGCTGAAGAAGCTCAGTACCTTTTGAACCCCGAAAACATACCTCTATAACTTTATGTATGCTCAGTACAGCGGTTTTTTTTTATTATAAATATTATAGAGAGACAGTTTAACACCTGAAAAGGGGCTCAATTTGAACTCCCACTTAGACATAACACTCAAAAATTTTTTGGTCCATGGGGTCGTGGCGCAAAGTTCCGTCCACTTGCTGCTTAAGCCGCCGTAGTTTGGAGCACAAAACCATTACGAAAACCTGTTAACCCACGTTCGAATAAACTCTAAAGTTTGGCTTTACTCTCGGTTACAGGATCAATGCGAACTTGTGTAT
>JAPVRG010096424.1:0-13719 GCA_029783565.1 Rhagoletis cerasi | reverse complement strand
GAGCAAGAAAATCAAAGTGAAAGATCGGGAGGAGAAAGATTGGAATGCCAGAAGCAGACAAACAGACACATATTTATTATTTAACAAAAGCACCAAACAGAATGAGCATAAATTGTAATACAAACGATGGCTGTAAAACTACTTTTCGCCGCAGAAAACGACCTCAGTAAATTAGCTGTGAATTTGGCATGAGTGCATTGGAAAGTCGCTAACAGCAAGTGCTTGGAGAAAAAGAACTGCAGACTTGTTGCTTTTATGAGTGTTTCCGATGTTTTTCGTGTAAAGTTATTACCTCCTATTACTGCCGATTGTTTTCTATGCCTGAGATGGTAAGACTGCGCCGCTACAGCGAATTAGCACATTCCACGCATTTCACGCATTCCATGGTAACTAGCGCGGTCACCCGAACGCTTTCTCGCTCGATCGGTCGTTTGATCCGTCGATTAGCGGTGCGTTCGCTGGTCGGTCGTCTTTACCTTTCACTGGTTCTCCTGCTTGTCGTCCCACTTTGAGCTGCCACAAACCGCTCTTAACTTGCTGTTATGCCATAGGTGTTGATACATAGTTCAAAACAGCGCAACATTCGTGGCTTACCATAGTACAAAGTACTAAAGGTGCCTTTTGGAAGAACTCAGAGTTGGAACGCATTGATAACGACGGGCTACGGGCCACAGCTGCCAAGTTTTTATCATCATTATCTAAACGCTTTGTCGATGGCGACATGAATTTTTTGAACGCGGCAGCGACATTATAAATTCGTAAAAGTTTTACATAAATGAGGAGGAAAAACCTTATCTGTCGCTGAAAAAATAGAAGTAGATCGAATCTGGCGACGTCCCCAATTGCAGTCTCGCAGTCAAGACGTCGTGCTGCCGTCAAAATAATTGTGTCCATAAGAACGTGTGTATTTAAAGTTTGACTGATGCTGCCTGTCGTTTACTGTCGTCAAAGTGTTCCGAGCATTAAACCACCTAACTGCATTCTCGTTTAAATCGCGAACTCTCATTCCCTCTCTTAAGACTCGAACTGCGTGCAACTGGTTTTTTGCTTTTGCTTTGACAATCTGCGCTTTCCCACATGTCGCTGTGGGCTGCAGTGGTATTGGCGGAGGCGTGGACAACTAGTTTAATGGCCATGACAATTGGTAATAAAAGTTAAATATGCTTAAAAGGTAAAATTCGCAAGTGACTACCGTGGTTTGGAGCATTTATTTCTCCGCTCGCTAATTTTTGTGTCTCTACGTTTGAGTTCGCTTGTCGCGCATGCGCAAATATTTAATCAGCGTCTGCAGCAGCAGTAGCTAGACGCGTACATATATACATATGTATCTATGCTGCTTACACGATCTCATACACTCATCTGCAGGATAAGAGGTTAGTTTATAGCTAACTTTTAACTACCCAGCAGTCTAGCAGATGTAACTTTAGGGTTAGCTCAGTGATAAGCAAAACTTTTTGAGGTAAAAGTGTCACCGTTTTTCGAATTTTGAAGTTTTTTTAATTTAAAGAAAAAATCGGCCCTCCATGTATTTTCTTTAACTGCTGTTAGCTGGAGAGAGGCGGTCATGTTAGTGGTCTGCCTTGCGTCTATCACAACATGGTCGATTTAATTTCAATTTTTTTCGATCAGCAGACATCCATGTAGCTAGATGGATATTCTTATGCTGGAGCATAGTGCTACAGACTACCATCGGGCCCGGGTGAAATGATCAGCCCCATTACTTCAATGGACTATTCGTAGTGGAGGCTGAACTTTAGCACTGAAATCGATTCCTTCCCTACGTTGATCGTACCTGAATCACAGAGTTGGAAGAAGCGTATTCTGTCAGGAAATATCAGTGAATCTCATGATCTGGATCCCGCATTTTTGCAACGTCTTTCAGGCTGAGGTGGCCGCGGCAATCAGGGCGCTAAAATCACTCAGGGTACGATCGAAACTAGTCGGGGAATGCCGACCGCTCTCTCAATAGCCTCGGAGTGTTTCCAAAACACGTTTATTTGAATCCGAGGACACAGTGGCATCACTGGAAATTGTAGGGCTGATGAATTTGCTAGCAGGGTACCCTCGTGGTCATTTCAGCACTGCCTTCTCAGCTTTCCGGGCTTCGCAAGGCTAAAGGTGCCCTCAAACAGACGCGGTGCGGTACAGTATTGAACGATATACGTTGATTTATACCAGCGCTAAAAAAATGGAATTTTGGAATAAGAGTACACTGTGGCACAAGAATATACAGCGTTTGGCAGAGTTAAA
Organism: Rhagoletis cerasi; assembly: GCA_029783565.1. NCBI lineage: Eukaryota > Metazoa > Arthropoda > Insecta > Diptera > Tephritidae > Rhagoletis > Rhagoletis cerasi. Next base: position 11,469 of record JAPVRG010096424.1, on the reverse strand, counting down.
TAGTAGCGCTCTATAAGCAAACATGTCATACGGGATTATACCCCGCGGTACCGTACCGCGCCTGTTTGTGCAGGCCTTAAGGTTTACACCTCAGCTCTAGAGGAACTGCAACTCAGCTGCCTGTGGAACTTTATTTTGAGTATCAATGAATTCTACAATGTGGTAATACGATGGACAACCGCCTCTCGGAGCTGCCATCTTAACCTACGATAACCTAACCTACCCTGACATTGAAATCGAAAGTGCTCGTAGGTGCGCTCTATGCACTCGCAAAAAATATACGCCTCGTCCAAGTGTTTGAGATGATGAAAAACCTCGCGTTGGTGCGAATTGTATCGAAGCGCTTGTCCACAGTACTTGGCGATCAAGTGTCACTCCCACAACCCCAATACCGAATTCGCGCTCCTTTACATGACATCTGTAATAGTCTCCGCAAGTTCCTATGCTTTCCCTATTTTATCCCGTTTATCGCATGCTTGGATGGCGGTGATATCAGCCTCAGTCTTCCCGATGAGTTGTAGAGAATTTTTTGCAGCCAGGCCATCAGACAGTATTGAGTCCAAGCAGGTAATAAATCCAATTACTATGAAAGTGGATACCTTTGAAGTAAATTGTGTCCATATCAATAAATGAGTTGAATACACTAAGGCCAATTTGTGAGCGAAATTTTCAAACCCTTACGAGTGCTTTTCCTTTCTTTCTTAAATACCACAATCTTTTACCCGATCCCCCCACACAGCCTTTTTGCCTTACGGTATCTGTATGTGTGTATGTTTTGCTACAGCCAAACGAGTATGTCTTTCTCACGCTCGCTTAAATCTCTTCACCGCAACCGCAAAACAATTTCGGTCGCTCCCCTCCTTCGCATACGGCGCAACAAGCTATTTATATTACTCCAACGATTTTCTCACTCATAAAGTTTAAGTTTGAATTGATTTTGATTTGGTGGCAACTGCCGGCTACAATGTTGCTTAGCGCTCGCTGGTATTCGTCTTCAATGGCCCGGGCGCGCGCGCGCTTTCCTGTCTTTGCCACAGTTGAGACGCTGGCTTGTGTTTACTGACTGGAAAGAAGTCGCATGCAAACAGTGACTGCAACAACAAAAGCAAGCTATGATCGTCGCGATCAGCGCAGTTTGCCGCATATAAGATATGGCTACCAAAAGCTGTAAGACAACTAAACTATATATAAAATCGGCCGGTGGCTTGAGTTGAAGTGGCGGCCAAGCAAAGAGCAATGATAGCAGCCGTTATTGTTGTTGGCCTCTTGGTTTTTTCTCAACTTATTCGCTGGGGTTTAGGTAGGAAGGCGCAGAGCAACAAAGATTTACACGCCTATGTATGTATATGTATGTTTACATTATGTACATACATCGGTGCATTGTGGCTAATGGAGATTTACGTAGTTGTTTGCCGCACTTTACTTAATGGTTTCTACATACAGATATAATTTAGCTTTCTGTGTTAGTTACATGCATTTAGAATATATATATGTACGTAGTATATTGTATTTAACTTTATAATATTTATTGATTTTTTAAAAAGTCTACATGCCTAGCGCAAAGGTTCACTAACCGCATGGAATTCCAGAAATAGTCATTTAAAAAATAGCGAGCGAATTCCATACTAAGCGTCATTCGAAAGTGGAAAGTTTGCCTTTTAACTTCTGCCCTGTAATTCATTATTAAATTTAGTGGCATGGTGTTAATGACCGTAGCGTCGCAGCAAAGCCAACAGCAAGTTTATTCAGAATAATGGAGTCATTTTTTCCAGCAGATACATATGTACGTATGTATGTATTGGATTATACAACAGGCGTTTAAATGCTTGGGTTGTAAACATAAAACCCACCGCTTTCTGTTTTACAACCGCTAAACATGAGATAAAAGATGAGTTCATGAGCTGGCCATAAGCTGGCACATGCAGACAAACATATGTATGTACGTATGTAGATATGTTTTTAAAGGCTCTAACTTAGACAAAAATTCGTATGACAAAAAACATAAATAATTTGTAGCGAAAAAAACTATGTACTCCTCTAAGTTCCTGCAAGGCACACCTTTCATCGATTCCCAATTGGAAATTAGCTCATCGATTATAATTTCAGTTATATATATATAAAGAAGGAAGTGTCTTGTGACCTTGGATCGATTATGTCCTCAAAACACATCACAACGCTTCCTCTGGCCCGAACCCAATAATGAAAACCAATAGTTTCAGGCGGATGGCGATTTTGCATAACCTCTGGCACACCTCCCATATGTTTGTCTTCTTCTAGCGGCAGGGTTGCCAGATACAAATCGGCACGTGGCCGGACATAGCAAATTTTGAACTTTCTTGTTTTCTCTGATCATCGAACTGACCTAAAAATAGAACATACATTATATTTATTTATTTCTACTCCCACTGTATTGAAGACGGTCATTACGGACCATGTAACGGGTCCCTACAATACTTATGTTGTACATCCAACGCAGGATACAAGGGCTGCAACTCCATGATTTGCCCGCCAGTCTTCTGCTCGTAAGGCTTTTGTGATAGCGTACTTCACGTGGTTCCTCCATAAGATTCTAGAGCCAAAGCTGGCCCTGAGATACTTACTTAGGAGCACGTTTATGTCTCTATTCCTTCCAGTGTGAGTGTCTGGGACTGTTCTCCCCGTGGTGAAAGAAATGGTTGCTATTTTTTAGTTAGGACGAGTGCTTTTTAAACAATGTTATAGAGTGTTGAATAACTCAGCGACAGGGGAGACCGGTATGTTTGCATGTATTTATATAAAAAAAATATTTATACAAGCAAAAATGGTGGGTAGGCACTGTGGCCAATGGTAACTATAGGTGAGTACCACCCGCAAAAAAACCCGGAAGCATTGTCCGAAGGATGCCTCAAACTAGGCCGAGCATACTTTAAACTGCCATAAAATTATAACTTAAGAAAGTTATATTACATGGCAGTTGAGAAGTGCATTTGCAAAAATTTCATAATATAATGAAGGAAATTTTTGCACATGCAGCATTACATAGCATGCATTTAGGCGCCTGGTGTTACTAAGTGTATCATGTACATACCCCTCGTCTTCTAATATACTCCATAACAGAGGGTACAGTACACCGCTCTGACGGCAAACTGTCGCGGTCTTTAGCTGTATGATTTCATTTCCCACTGCCGTCTCCTCCAATGGGGTTTGTAGCATTACTCATATCTATCAGCGGATTTAAGCAGTTGTATTAAGTAGTTTCCGCGATCAACGACTGCATGTGAGATGTTATCAAAGGACTTTTCAATGGCTAAGAGAGTATATAGTGCTATCGCAGTTTCTTTGAATTTATGCTGCATGGTAGTAGATTGTACTGTGTCCGTTGATCCACCAGCGCGATAGTCGTAGTGGCCATAGTATAACGCCATATTTCGTCACAGTGTAGTGTTTTTTTTTTTGCTTACGGAAGGAGATCTGACAGTCTTAGGCTTTCCCGCATGCAGTTAGTTAGAAACAAGATCAGAATACATTGTCTCTTCAGCAGGGAAACCGTCCGCCTTAACGAACCTATTGCCTAACGAACAAACGTCTTGCTGTCTCTTAGTCTTCCACGGAGAGCATGTGGCAGTCGTCGGTGTTTTCTCTTACCGGAGACATCGGCCATGGGAAGAGCGCTTTCCTCCTGATGCTCTTGTCTGGAAGTTTTAATGCCAATTGGTTTTCAACTGTTCCTCCAGCTACGGCCCTATAAATCTGGCTGCTTCGGAGTGAAGAAAGAGTCCTGCACTGACGCCCCGATGAAATGCTCACTTGTTTGAAAAATGGACCTTGAGAAATATCTGCGATTGGGTGGCGATTATTTTAATTTCATGCATGGGGCTGAAATGATGGCTAGTGCTTACCTATATGCGAATATGTATTGTGTGTTTTTATGCCCGCGCAATGTGTGATCAAGTTGCTGATCATCGTCACCAACATTATGTTGCTGTGTTTTTTGTGATCGCCTTTCTGAGATCGCGAAATATTCTCGGAATTTTAATAATAAAGCACTGCTGCCGCTTTTTGTCGCCGATGCTAATGAATGAGCGAAGGCAAACGTATGTATATTCAGAAAAAAAATCTATTTTTTACACGTTTTGCTTTCTCTACTCTTTCTTTCCACTCGAGTTTGCCCTCTCTTACGATTCGCACGAGCGCGAGTGTAAGCGTATTTGTATGTTAACTATTTTGGGGAGCTTTGGCGCATTTATAAATAATGTTTTAATGTCGCTGTGCTGGCTTGGAATGCGGCCGGTTCACTAACACTGACATTGCCACTGCCACCGCCGGTTTCTACCAACACACCTACCAGCACATTTACAGCAGCATCGCCACAGCAGTCGATCACCAAAGTAAAACCATTGATCACAAACAAGTATACAGTGCAGTAACAGCGTTCATAACAATCAAAGAATCTGGCTGACTAAATAACTGAGCGAGTAACTGAACGAAATGCATAGATATCGATGGTCCTCTGCAATAACGACACAATTCAAAATTCAAAAAAATAAAAACTCTTACTACTTTTAAGTTTATCATGTCTCTAATCCTTATCTTATCCATGCCTGATCCTTGCTAAAGTAAGTAGTAAGGATTACTAAAGCATATAGTAAAGATAAGATATGGATCGGAAAAGGATTAGAGACATGAGCCACTTAACAGTAGTAAGAGTTTTTTATTTTTTGAATTTTGAATTGTGTCGTTATTGCAGAGGACCATCGATATGTACTTGTTTGGCCCCCTTGGGCTGCTGCTGCAGCTTCGAGTTGCTGTGAATCGGGCTCGAGTACGATGTTGTTTTTTGCTCAACTGCTGGTGTTGGTGGCGATTGCTTGATGGCTGTGGGCTGACGATGGGACAATGAATAGCCCACTCTTCTTGGGAAGCATTGGTTTATTTATATAAGCTAGCAACTGCTAGTGCAACATTGATAAATTTTTGATAGAAAAATTGGGACGATGGAAATGAAACCCGTTTGCGTGTATTCATACATATACACATGTACATACATACATATATTCATATATTTATGGGCCTTAGTATATTTCTTTAAAATTTCTTTCTCAAAGAAATGCTCATCTTCACCCAAATCACTTTGATGCTTCTCGCTATGAAAGGCGGGTGTTATTATCTTAAAATCACAACTTGAAAACTTCTCGCTTTCCATAAGTACATATGTTTGTATATACTTTCGAAACATGCAGATATCATTGTGTCCAACTGTTTTTTAGACTATAAGGTCTTTCATTGCCATCGAGACCCTTGCTCTTTCGAGCCCTTCATAATTGTATCCAAGCTTTAATGTCGATTCGAATGGACCTAATTTTATAGTGTTTTCCACGATTCGTCGACGATGTTTAAACATCCCTGGGGGTCTACTCTGTATTGCAATTCGAAAGGTAAATCATTCGGATTCGGATACTTGACACTATGAATTTGTATTAATCCTTTCGAATCGCAATACAGAGTAGACCCCCTGATCTAATTCTTTCATCATTCAACTTGAACCAATTTATATACGATGTCTTGTAGAACGATTTGCTGTCAAACCTTGTCGATTTTGGTTTGGATACAAACCGATTTCGGCGTGGTGCCATCTTCAGTGTCGCAGGTAGGAAAAAATCAATCATTTCTTCCTTTTGTTTTCTCCCTCTTGGATCTGCGTTCACTTGTTTATGGTAGTTGCAGGGCTTCTGTGCCGCTTTTGCTTATAGTAGCCTGAGGGGTCCGAACAATATATCGGATGCGGTGTTTATTTGTTCGTTTATTATTATTCCGTCGAGGTTTTTTTGTTTGTATATCTCCATATTCTCTAATATGTTTAGGCGTCGTCCTTTATGATTTACATGTAGATTTTTCGGCTCTGTTTCCTATTTTCATTGGTGTACATTCGTTTTCTGCCAAATGGCTTGCGAAGTTCGTTACCGGTGTAATATATGGTTTTAATGTTTTATGTCCACTTATATACCCCTTGCTTGTCTAGTGGGTCTTCTGCGTTTGTGTTATTTTGCAGTATCCTTTCCACGATTTTCCTCGTTTTAAATGCTGCATCTATGTTATATTTTTGGAATAATTTGGCCAATTCGTATGATGTATCGGTTGAAACTGCCAACATGTTTTCGTCACTTTCCTTCTTATTCGATTTTTTTTGTTTTTTCGTCTCTTGCAATCTTGTTTGCTATGCCTTTTTCGTATCCGTTGCATATATTGTACTAAGTGTAATTTTGAATTGTGTCTCTTTTGAAGACGATGTGCGACATATAACTTTTCATACACTCCCTCCCTACCTAACCGAATCGAGTTAGATCGGCTGGTTTTGAGGCTATACATGTTTTAGCAATGCTACAATCAATTCTCTTGAAATCGTATGCATATCATTATAAAGCCTGATTTCTTTTCTCAATTAGTATTGAAATTTTACTCATGGTTTAGTTGTTTTCATTCCACATTTATTAATAAATTAAATTTTTACTTTTATTTATTTAAGCATCTTCATCTAAAGCACCGCTTTATTACAAATATTTGTTGTCTGCTTTGAATGTGTTTTTTTATATATGTATTTAATTTATCGACCACGTGTGCTAATATGACAAGCTCAGATATAAGTTTTGTTGTTGTGACCGCAGCAACAAATTGTGAAACTGGTTATAGCTGTAGCCACAGAGTCTGGGTTTACCACTAGCTTCACGATCTCTTGGTATGTCGATTGATATTATTTTTCTTAATTTTGTTTATTAATTTAACCAAGAAGAATTTACGACCGACGGACAATGAGTCATGGGAAATTCAAAAGCTAGCAAGATTGTAAGAAGTGCATTCTGTTTGTTTATCCAAATATGTGATTATGCTTTTTTGTGAGGAGGAACTCTTTTTCAGTCCGCTTCAATCTCAGTTCGCTAAGCCATTTTTCCCATATCTTCTCAGCAAATTGGTCCGTCTAAGACATAATCCAATGACGATTTTTAAATAAGGGCATGTCCTGCGTTACGAACGTTCCATCCTGGGACACTATTTTCAGTATAAAAATTATAGTAGGCTTTGGACAGAAATTTGTCTATTATCGTAAACAGCCTTCGTAGTTATCTATCCAACGCAATAAAAGATATTCTCCATAAATGGTACATAGCCACTTTAGGGCGGCCTAATGTTGCTGTTGGTCCCTTTCGTCATAAATCTTTCTCAGCCGAGACATACCTATCGTGACGACAATCTTGCTGAGCATATATCCCCATACACAGAAGTCAACAGAATCAGGATCTGGCGACGCAGCAGGCCATTCTCTACTTCATGTAAAATCAGGAAAATTACTCAACTCAACCAGTGAGCCAATCCGTTTAAAATTTTGGCACAAAATATGTGGAAAATTCACCTACATATGTAATGGCTTGCCTAATTGCAATTTAAATTGACACTTTTCAGGAAACACCCACATTACGCATTGCAAAAGTCGCATACATTTGTAAGTAACTTAAAGTGGACTTCACATCTTGCGAATAGTGGAGGGTTAATGGACGCAAAAGAAACCAACTGTTTACAAACTATTTTACTGATTCTCAGTCAGTTCGAATTAAATAGTACGCATATTCATTGAATATTTCAACCTTTAAGAAAAAGCATATCGAGCACAATCACCCCTGAACCGAAACACCAAACTAATAAAAAAAAATGTATGCGGATGCTGGAAGAAGTGTGACACTGAGAGAGCTTAGCAAGATTTAGTATCGCCTAAAGGTAAATAAATAATCTAAAAAATGCCCAAAGTCAAGAGTAAACCAGCCAATAACCACGCTAAACCTGCAAGAAAACAACGTCAACAAAAAAAGCAATGCCAACAACAGAAAGTAGTGTTGCCACATTCCATTCCACATGAAGAAACCGAAGCTGGCCAAGACGAAGAAAAACGAGACCAAAGTGAAGTATGTTTGTATGTACGGCGCTGCCGCCGCTGTCGCTGCCGCTGCCAAACGAAACGGAACGAAGTAAATGCGCCAAACGTCCGATCAGCAATCAAGCAAAACACACGAAGCCAAGAGCAACAACCAACAGTAATACCAACAGCAATACCCAGAGCAACAATAAAGTAATAACAATAACGATGGCAAGCCAAACCACGACTGTTTGGTTAGTCGCCGACCAACGAGCAGACGGACAAGAAGAAATCCCTACGATAACTATAATAATAGCAATAACAATCAACAACAACACAATTGTTGGCAGCCAACAACTTTGGCGGAGTGTGAGATTGAACAAAAAACCAAAACCACATTTGAATAAATGCGCAACCGCGAAGAAATAACCATAAACAACAAAATAGCCGAAAAGTGGTGGTAAACAAGCCACAAAGATGATAAACAGCTTTTATGTATGTGACGCTTAGCGGACGGTTGTTGCAGCCAACCGGCAAATACAAATAAAACAATAGCGACTAAGCTGTGCGGCGCATGCGCAGCGGCGCAATCGCATTCTTTGCTCTCTTTTGTGATGTGGTGCGCCAACCTTCCAGCAACAGGCCAGCAACGACCGGTGGCAAGAAGAAAATAGCGTTGAACAGTGCGACAGAAGCTAGCATTATTGGCTGTCGAGGTTACTGCCATTCATGCTTGCCATCGATGGTGGGGCAACAACATCGGGTATGGGACAAGGTTGCATTCAAAACGACTTTGCTTACGAGCGACTAATTTTTTCGTAGATGTCTGTAATATTTTTAGTCGCCATGATCGATTGCTATTTCATATACGAGAATTAGATGCTAAATATTAGACTGTGCTAAATAAAAAGACTATTTTTTTTGCGGTTCCAAATGAAAATTTCGTTGTCGTTGAAAAAAAAAAATGTGGCGAAATTTCAGCCCTCTATCTTTATTTTATAGTTAGAGCTCGTAAAAATAAGAATTTTCAATGAAAAAAATGTTTGTCCGCCATAAATCTTAAATCTGAAATTTGCACTACGTATCATAAATCATAAATATAATTGTAATTTTACTTTCAACTTCACCTTACTCACAACTGTACATTTCCGTTATTTATATCCAAAGATGGCATTCGTCACTATCATACATAATATATGTTACAGAATGCCTTACTTTTCTTTCTTACACTTAAATCTTACAGGTGTTAATTTTAAGTAGATAATTCTGTTAATTTGTTTGTAAGAAAAATTATTAAATAAATGAGAAAATGAAAAATGAAATATATTTCATAAACAATTAAATGTAACAAATAAATTAAAAAACATTTTAGACCGTTCAGTTTTAGTATAGTAAAGCGCAACTTTAAAGCAGCTAGGACTTACCTTTGATTTTTGGCATTTTTTTTTTTTTTTTATTGAAGGTATCTATTTCGTACAGAAGAAAATGACTGACACCGTCAACAAAAAAAATTCCCAAACATCGACGGTAAGTCCTAGCTACTTCAAACTTGCACTTTATTATACTAAATTAAATGCGCTAAAAGGATTTTTTATTAATTTGTTATATTCAACTGCTTATAAAAAAATAGCGGAAAAAAGTTTTTTTATTAATGAAAAATCTTATTTTTGCGAGCGCTAACTAAAAAATGAAAAAAGAGGGCAGAAATTTAGCCCCATTTTTTTTGCGACCGACAACGAAATTTTCATATGGGACCGCAAGAAAAACAATAGTCGTTTTATTTGACACAAGACCGTTTTCTCAAGTAACCTTTAATTAAAAGCTCACTTTATATTTAAAGGTTGCTTTAAAATATTTAGCTATGTCTAAAGTAAATCATTTCTAATTATCGTTTTTTGACGTATGTAGGTTTTGTTGGTTGTAAACCAATTTAAAACCGATAATAAAATGATTTACTTTAGACACAACCATAAATTTTAATGTAACCTTTAAATATAAAGTAAGATTTAAAGTTAGAGGTTACTTGAGAAAACGGCCCACAGTCTACTAAATATCCTGTTTCCCGTAAGCAATTTACCGATCATTCTGTGCAACTAGTGGAATCTCTCTAGTGGTTGGACCTTATTTGGGCCACAATTTCTTTAAAAATTTAAGCATATCGTTTAATGTAGATTTTTGTAGTCACATCATGCCACCAGTCAGTCAAACTAATCCATACACCTTAAATATTTCTATTACCCGGGCACATCAAATATTCCACCAAATCAGGAAAGGCATGCCCTTTACTTGTCTCGGTTTGTAAATAACTTATCCATTTACAGATCTATTCTGCGCTGGTAACAAACATTTTGCTACCGTCTTATAAAGCTCCCGTCAATTTTTAAACCCTTTTCGCATTCTGTGCGCTCTTGCTCGTAAAATATGCAATACCAGAATTTCTACAAAAATCGTTAGCTGAGGTGCTGAATATTTAAATTGACAGCGTAATCCATGTACTTCGAATTGTGGTTAAAACAAATGGTAACAATTTTTGGTAATACAATTTTCCGGTTGCAAAATGTTCGATGACGTGCAGAATAGACCAATTAGGATATTTTTTTTTTGGGGATAACTCCAGTAACTCTTTCGTCCAAACAGGACCTTTCGCTCCTCATATCCTTCAAATCTTTACTGGCCCCCCTTAACAGCAAGCTTAAAAAATTTTTCGGAGTCTAACGAAGAGAGATACATTTAATCCTACTAACTGCTATAACTTTTGCCGCATTTGGCTTTCCGATTTGGGATTAATCTGACACCAGCATTAGCAGCCTCTTCCAAAAACATATACATAACCGAATCAATCTGTTATTTCCTCCCTGGTTTGTTGTCTGGTCGGCAGTAGATTAAAACTATAAAGATACATTTTTTTTCAAAGCTGTCGACTCCCAGCAGACAATAGTCAACTACTGCTACTGCTCCGAAAAATCTTCTAATATGACATGTAAAACTGGAACCAACTAACCAACTCTCAAATTTCCTTTACTAATACAGAACTAAGGGAATCCCGAATGTCAAAAGATAGGTTAGAAAGGCGTGTACGAAGTCTAGATACTTTCATTCGGTGCATATTTTCCTATTGTGAATGACCTATACGAATGCAAAGAGGTTATCCGAGGTGTCATTATGGAATATGTTAAATCAGCTACTCTCCCAAAGCACAGATCCGATAGCTTCACTTCTATTATCTCTGCAACCTAGCGGAAAAGCGAGATCCGAAGTGCTTCAGTCATCCTGTCTGGAGGAAAAGGTGAATCCATTCCTTTTCTCTTCATTCCGATAACTTCCGTACAGAGAACTTGTTGATATATGCCATCGTTGGTGAATCGATTCCTCCTTTTATTCATTCCGATAACTTCCGTACAGAGCACTTGTTGATATATGCCATCGTTGGAGCATTAGAGAAAGCACAGGGTCCTGTGTTGTTTTTTAATGTCAAAAGTTCCTCAATCCGTTTCTTGATAAGTGACGGCAATACAGACCTTGATATTTCTAGGTCCTATCGGTGGATCCATAGGATATTTGTTCCGGCTGTAGTATACTCCATCAAT
>JAPVRG010096421.1:0-11119 GCA_029783565.1 Rhagoletis cerasi | reverse complement strand
CTGGTGCCACTTTAGGGCATGTTCAGGGCTGCGTGCCACTCGAGAATGGACGAGGAGCTCACTACCACCACAAGGCAGCACCAACCTCAGCAGCACACACAACAAATGCCCGGCAGGCAACATCACACACGATTAGTGTCCCGAGGCACACAAAGATAATACAATTCAACTGCAACGGACTTCATAGTAAAATCGAGGAGATAACCGTCGTTATGGGCCAGCATGGAATATTGATAGCTGCGATCCAAAAGACGAAGTTAAACAGCAATGCAACCTTGTTGAGTTGCGCCTGGTTACTGTCTCATTGAAGCAGACATCGACCGCAGGGATACCATCCTATAATGTTAGGATATAACTATCCGATAAGGCGATGTTGAGCTCGAAATATTTAACGTATATATATATATATCACCTGTTTCCCGGCAGGATGAAACCCGTATGGCAGTAGATGACCTTAACGCGCACAACGATCTTTGGCATTCAAGCCTGTAAAACGACCCTAGAGGAATACACTTGACTGAACAGATAGACGATTCCACATTCTGCACAATGAGCGACGACGCCCCCACAAGGATTATGGGTAGCTGTAGTAACTCGCCCGACATACTAGTTAGCGCTGGTGTGATAAACAGCATAACGTGGCGAACTATGCTATCGTTAGCATCGGACCACCTGCCCATAGTCATCTGGACTGATAAACCTGCCGACTTGGCTTTCGAAAGCACCTTCACCGCCTTCCCACACCGCATGCGGAAACCCGCCCAAATTTCTCAGATACGGCCACTGGTAAACCAATACAAGCGGAAGAGTTGGGAAGTGCATATTAATACTTGCAACTTCAACCTCTGGTGTGAGCAAGCTTTGGACCGTAAGGTCACTGTCCAACCCGACAAAGCGCGATGACAGAGTGAAAATTTCATTCGACAATAGCGTCTCGTCGGACCCGAAGCGATGCGCAAGCTACCTTAGCCAAAACTTTACACTGCACAACTAGTGCGCTTCTGTTTTCGCCAGTGGTAAGGTTTAGGTGGCCATCGGGAGGGTGAAAGCCTGATGCTGAAAAGGTTGGGTCCAGCGAGTGTAGCGTGCCTCATTAATGTCCTTAACCTGTCGGTGACCACTCTCACCATTCTCGATGTGTGGAAATCGGGGAGAGTGGACCCACTGTTGAGTCTAATTGCCTGATAACACTCCACAAATTTCTCGATAATAGCGTCCGGCAAAGAAATTAAGGACTTGTGCCCGAAGGTAAACGGTTACCTCTCCGAACTTTCTCCTTTCTTCGCTGCAAGGAGCCTAACCCTTTAATTTTCACCTCTTGGAAGAGAGAGCTCAGGCCACAGTTGGATACGAACTAGAGAGTTGCATGAGTTAACTCATGAATTAACTCGAGTCTAGCGCCGCTGTGTGTTGAAGCTAGTTATTGTAGTTATTTCTATGTGAGTTCACAGCGGCGCTAGACTCGAGTTGCTTCATGAGTTAATTCATGCAACCCTCTAATACGAACGTCGGCGGCGTACCAAGCCCGACAGTGAATAACCCAAAAACTCTCGGAGTAAGCTTCGACAACCTGTCGACTTTCTCAGTGCTCACAACTGCGATTGCCAATAAAGTACAGAGCCACAAAAGAGTCGTCAAACCATCCGACGGCAGCACTTGAGGCAAAGATAAAGAAACATACAAGGAAATTGCCCGGGCGGTTCTAAACTATGCAGCGCCCGTGTGGTTGCCGGGGACAATTAGAATGCAGTGGACTATGCTACAGACCTCCCACAATACAGCCCTACAGACAACCACGGGATGCCTTCTGATGTCGTCACGACACCACTTGCACAGTGAGGACCAAATTCTCCCGATAAGAGAGCACATCATGCTCAGCAAGCAGTTTTTAGTAGGGTGCTACCGACATGAGCACCCGAACAGACACCTAATCGAGGCGCAACCCCCACCTAGGCACGTCAGAAGGTATCTACGAACAGAAGGGGGATCCAAAAATACATGCAATAATCACTGGACCCGGCACTGTATAGACAGGCAATAAACGGAATTCACAGGGAGACTGTCACCATCTTCACTACTCCCGTCCTGTGATGTCGTCATAGGAGTACAATCGCCACCTGTAGCAGAAACAACTTCAATTGCCGAGAGAAGCGCGCAACTCTGGCTCAATAGCGGTCTGGATATTGTAGTAGGTGAAACTTGTATTATCCATACTAGACCCCAACGTACCCAATATATGTCCGACATGTAAATGTTATCCTCACGAAACCAACCACCTCTTCACATGCCCTCTCAACCTAACTCAACTAACACTGCTCTCCTCCTGGTCTGATCCCGTCGAAATAGCACGTTTCCTGGGCCTACCGTTAGTTGAGCTTGACGATAATGATTGGTTCCTCAATAATCCGGCTCTCGGCAGGGCTAATTAGCCGCTAAAACAAAAACAACAAAAATATAGAGATAAAGACAAAAGCTGAGACTTGGGCTAAGAACAAGACTAATGTTTACAAATTTCTGCAATACATATATCGAAGGAACTTCGATGGTGTGACCTAAACGCATTCTGTTCGGTTTTGCATTGAACTGTCGACAATTTGGAAGTTTTCAGCTGTACCGCGCTTATTTTTCATAAAATACCAGAACCGAATCGGGGAAACCATGACCGAAAATGGTTTGATTTGGTTCAAAATGAATAATAATGGGTTTTAATTAAATTTTGCTTTTTTTTATGTATGTTACGGGATAAATTTGGACCCCGTGAACCGTTTTCGATCATTCTTTCTTTGTCGGAAAGATGGTTTAGTTCCGATCATTGGATCATGAAGAAACTCACCGTAGTCCAACATTTTCATGTGAGCATTGAAGTCGGTTGTTTTTTTGTTTAAAAATTACTTGTTTATTTAAAACAACTTGATAAACTCTTTTTATCATTTGTATGAGTTGAGCATTAAACCGAGTCGAATCACACTTCAGAGGTACCCAAGAATCGGTTCTTGCTTCTTATTTGGCGCTGTAACCACCGAATCTGATTTACCAATAAAGCCCGTCAGTCATTTCTCTTCTAAGCTAACTGAAAATAGTTTTTTTAAATGCCAAGTGGAGGCATTCCTCTTCCTCGGCTACTATCAGCAGATACCGCGTTGAATACTTCCAGAGCTGGAACATTTTTGAATCGTCGTAGTGTTCATACATCTCATCGCTCCCTCGCCTGCGGTATTCGCCATCGCCAACGCGCAAAAGCCCGTAAATCTTCTGAATTACTTTTGTCTGGAATGCTCCAAGGGCCGCCTCATCGGATTTTGTCATTGTCCTTACTTCTGCGCCATGTACCAGCACATTGGTCTAGGTTTCCGTCATTTTCTTGCATAATTTCGCGCAATGGCCCTGAAACCTAACGTATGCGCCTTATTTTCTGATAAAGTTTTGGGGGTTCTTCGTATTTGCCAGAATTTGAAACTGTTCGTACTCACGTCTCTCTTTTTTTTACGGAGAAATTTTCTCGCTTCCTTTTTCATATCCTTATATCGATTCCACACGGCCGCGGTGGTGTAGAGGTTAGCAGTGCGCGCTACCATTACGCAGGGCCTGGGTTCGAGCCCAGCTTTCGACCAACATTAAAAAATAAAAAGTTTTTCTAATAGCGGTCGCTCCTCGGCAGGCAATGACAAACCTCCGAGGGTATTTCTGCCTTGAAAAAGCTTCTCATAAAAATACAATCGCCGTTCGGAGTCGGCGTTAAATTTAAGGTCCCTCCTCTTTGTGTGATATTAAGGAGGAGAAGCTCGGCCAAACACTTAACATATTGTGTAAGCGCCAATCTATTATTATTATTATTACATCGATTCCACATAGCTCGCATTGCGCTCGATTGCAGCTTGGCTCTGTAGGGGGCACCTTCGTTCTCTGCAGCGGTTTCACATTCGTCCACGCACCAATTATTCTTTCGGGCTCGCTGATATGCAAATACTTCTTCGGCGGCGGTAAGTACATAGTGAGCAGGAAACGTAGTCCCGCCGTTTTCTTATATTGGTTTTTCGAAAAGTGTTCTCGCTGAGCAGGTATGAGTGTTGAATGGGGAAAATGGTGGCTATCTTTTATGATAGCAGTTTTTTGGCTTCGAGCCTTCCTTCAGTTGTTAGTGGCACATATTTTCCTGCATAGAAGCGGGCGTGTATCTTCGCTGCGACAAAATTGTGGTCCGATTCGATGTTTGGTACTCAGATCGCTTTACGTCTAGAACACTGGAAACTCGCTCCGACGAAGTCGATTATACTCAGTTCGCTATCGAACGATTCGTCATGGAGGCTTAATTTTCGGAAGGTGGGACCAAAGAACACTTTCTTGCTTATCCTGGCACAGCCCGTGGGCATCCCATAGTTGCGCTATAAATTCTCATAAAAGAGATCTTTGCACGCCTCGTCTTTATATTCCATCGGGTCATGAGGGCAAATGAACGAGATGTTGAAAAATCTAGCTTTGATGCGGACTGCGTTGAGACGCTCGCTCACCGCGGTGAACTGCAGTGTTTGGCGACGAAGTCTCTCCCCCCACAAATCCAACATCGAATCGCAAGGTCCCATGGTTTTTCCACCTACCTTGACCATCGCATTTATGGATTGCCCTATGAGGCCCTGTTCGCCCGAGGACATCACTGGCAGGGCAGGCATCCTCCACATTAAGACAGCGGATATTCCAGCTACATAACCTCAAATCATAGTCCTTTAAACTCTCGCCGTGGTCGCCATAAATTAAAGCGAATCTCATCAGAGGCCTGTGGCACTTCTGGTTTTTGCGTAGCGGGTCCCAAACTCCAATCTTATTAAATTTTTTATGATAAATTTTTAAATAGCGAACCGTTTCATCCAATACACACGCTCGCTTCCAACCGAGCCTCTTGGCGAATAGATGCACAGCTTCAGTGGGCCCTTAAACCGAATAAGTCGGAGTGGTCACGCTTAAGCGCCCTCTCCTTGTTCCTTGACCAAAAATTTCGCACGTATTAATTACCGCATCTCGCACATACTTAGGTTGATTACGCTGCCCACGGTACGCGAACGCGGATGCAAAAATTGGAATTGACTTTAGTTGACTTTAGTTTTGTTTCACTTTCGTCCCCAAGCAACATGTTGCGTTTACAAATAAGTCTGCCCCCATATACTCCTTTTGGTTGCTGAACATCCTTTGAACGTAATTAAGTGTGTTTCCCTCAAAATGTTGCGCATTTAGCACAAAAACTGAAATCGAAAATAACATTGTGGATTGTTTTACACATTGCGGCTATAATTTTCTAGCGATAAAAAAGGCTATAAAATAGTATAGAAATAGCATCATGTTGCCCATAAGGTCTGATTAACATAACAACCCCACTGCAGTAGATATCGTAAAAGTATTAAGAGCCGCCTTTTATAAGCAGAGAGAACATATTCCACATCACTCTGAGCGGAATTCCTTTTTTTGTGAGCCACAAAAAATATACTCTCTGCTCCTTCGAAGTTAGTGAACTCTCACTGCGCAAATTCAGAACAGAAGGGATAATTTCGAATATTCGCAGTCGGAGAGCGTCTCGGCACGAACAATTTACAAGCGGTTGCAGTGCCATATAAGCAAGTGTATTGCTGTTGCAATAAACTCCACAAATTTCACTCAAACCACATTTAATTTGAAATGCACGCATAAGAGGATGTAACTACATACATATGTCTGTAGGTATGTACGATTTCATACCTTTGAACATTTAAACTGCCCACTGCCAAAGTCATGGCTATTCCGACACAGTGGTGCGCTTGTATTCTTACCCCTTTTTTTGGTACTTTATTGCTGCTGCTGTTGTTTTTTCTGTTCTATTCCAAATGTACATACACACTTGCTTATGCATATTGAGGTTCCTGCATGGCCTATTAAAGGAGTTGAACACATGTATGTATATTTGAGAAAGATTATGAAAATGTAGATCATAACGAAGTAGCATACGAAAATGTGGATTTGAGTTGGGTCGAGTTTTATTTATTTTATGAACTATCGATTGTAGTTGGCATTTAAATAATGTTGAATGGAACATATTCCATATTTGTATAGCTCGTTGATTATACAGTTCCTTGTTTAAATAGTATCATAGAAATTTAAAAAAAAAACGATAATAATACCAAATTCGGTTATGGGGTTAATCATAAAAATAATGCTGAATTCTTAGATTTAGAACAATTTGTGGTACATACACCCCGATTCACTAGAATATATAAATTTTTTTTCTGATCCGAGCTTATATCTGGACTTGGGGCCATCGGAAAAGCTTCGTTTGAATCTTATTTTGAAGAATGATCAATTTCGCAGAAAAGTGTTGAAATTAAAAAATACATTGACTACTTTGATTTTTATTCCATCTTTTTTAACTACACGAAAAATCTCCGTATTTTTTAATTCACTTGAATAGGCACAGTGGCTTTAACACAAGGAAAATAATAGATTGAACCGACAAAAGCATACGATTCATTGTAATTATACTATTTAACACTTTTAGTATTGGATACTACATCTTTAATTCCAATGTATGGAACCCCTCCTGTCCGGAAGATTCTTCAAGAGGCATTTTTAAAAATCAAGGATATCTTGCTCCTTACCGTTTCAATCTCCGGAAGGAACAACTGCCAATCATCAAATGGATTGCCTGACTCGTAAAATTAGCAAAACGGCCAGTTCCAAACATGTTCCTTTAAGTTTAGGTCCAGTAAATAGGGTAAACAATGAAAGAAATTATGTCTTTGCTTCGTTATCCTCAACTTTACACCTCCTGTCACAGGGATCGGTGCGCAATTTTGCTAGCATATTCAAAAACAAAGTCCGAAAAAATGCGAAAAATGATAAAAATATGTCCTTTATACTTTTTTGCATACATTTTTCGTACTTTTTGAAACTTGAATTACTATCTAAACTGCTATAGAATACGAAATCGCAGTTCAGATCGCCAAACTCCCTTCTCGGTCATGGAAGGGAATCAAACAATGTTCGTCCTTTCAAAAATGGTGAAAATTTTTATTAAATCTGTTCTAGCCATCAAAATTAAAGTTTTCGGCGGAGAAAACCACACTTTTCTAGTCGTCCTTCCAAGACATGCGAGTCGTACAAAACTCCAGTCGTGATTCTTGACGTTGTGCTTTAATTAATGCCCCTTTTTGAAAAGTTCTGAATACGAGCAATTCGTAGTCTACATTGTGGTGTCATGAACATCAACGTTTTTCTTAATTTTGGTCCACTATCTCGATAAGAAGATGCTGACCTCATAATGGACTTTTTGTTATATCTGTCTAGCTTTTGTGTTTGGCTCAATTTCGTGTTTTTTCATAAAATGCTGCGGGCCGGCTTCAGCTATCAGAAGCATTTGCATTTCCTTGAATTTGATTCTCAGCAGATCGCCTGCAAAGTCCGAGATCCGCGAAGCCCTTAATTAATGCATTTTTGCAGTTGAAAGTGTGCCAGATTAGCTCGTTCTTACCTTATTATAGTTCTTAATGCCCTTTAAATTCTTAAAAATGTTTTAAGGACAATTTTAATAACCTTACTATACACACAAGGATGCTATGCGTACCTGTGCCTATTCAAGTTAATCAAGATATTAAGCATAATGTTTATGTAGTTTGATAAAAAGCGGAATAAAAACCAAAGTAATCAAGTAATTTTCATCTTTTTCACCACTTTTCTCCTAAAATTGATCATTCTGTGGAATAAGATTAAAATGAATCTTCTCCGAGGCTCACAAGTCCAGGTGTAAGCTCGGATCTTGAAGACAAATATGTACTTATTGCAGTGAATCGGGGTGTACATATAAATATATGTACATATGTATGTACATATGTCTATGCCGCAACTTTTTATATTCATCTATTTTCATATCAGAAAAGCTGAGAACCTTTGCGGCAAAATTGGCCGAAGTGTGCTGCTCTGCTGCTGAGTGACGGAAACCATTACCTAATCTAACTACACTCAAGCTTAAGACAACTTTTATCAAAAAAAATACGAAAATAATAGTCGACATCTATGTATTTAAACAATTTTTATTCCATAGCTTTTTTTATCGATTTCTTTGACTGAAAATCAATAAACAAATCAATAAAAAATAAATAAAAAAGTAACTAATAAGGAAATAAAAATACGTATTTTTTGGTACCTTTTTATTTTCATTTAAAAAGGTGTAATCTATTTCGTTGGTTCAATTTATATTAAGGAAATCAACCGAATATATTTTTGTTGTACAAATTACTACATTTTTTGATAAATTATTTATTAAATTTAGCTTTAATATGCTTTGAAAAATTAATATTTACAATCTACGAATTTCTTCATAACTATTACCAAAACAGCCTCATTTGTTTGCCAAACAAAGTAAGCTGTCACTACGTACAACACCTTTTATCATTGCATCAAGTATGAGACCAACCGAAATTGAATGGCATGCGTAAAAAACGAACTAAATTTCCGATTTTTGTTTTGCGTGAGATTTTGATTTGACGTTTCGCTCAATACTTTTGAAAAAGAATTCGCAGAGCAACAAGATGTTGCGTATACGCCATGTATTACTCGTTAAGCCAGAAAATGAAGATGTACTAGAACAACCGCTCCGGTATTTAAACCACAAATTATTACTGCTTTTACTGCTTTACGTGAACACCGCTTAACGCAATGCTCTCTTTTTAACATTGACTACTCTGTAACGTGAACAAATTAAGAAAGATGATTGGTCTGTTTGTCTATATAAGGAATACGACAAATTTGACTTTTCCTGTATACGCTGCTGGGTAGCAGGTCAATGGTGGATCGAAGAAACCAAGGACGCCAAGGAAATGGCGAGGTAAAGCCATTTTACGGAATCAGTTGGCATTTTTCGAGATTTACAATTATAAAATGGGTAAACTCCGAACGCTATTTGGCTATCCTTTCACTAAAAATTACATTGAACGGAGCCATACCCTCACATGTGTGCACCGGCTTGGCCTGATCGCTGAGCCGGAATGTCACCTTTGTCTTGAAGACGAAGAGGCGTCGGAGCACATTCTTGTGTTTGTCCACCGTTGGCCAGACTTAACTCCAACACTTGAATTTATTCGCAGTCGAACACCTCATTGTCTTCAAAGGTATGTACTGTTAGCATTTATTGGAGAGGCGGATAGCATCGTGGGCTACCAGTCTTTAGGCTTTATTACAGATTTAAGTGTCTCCTGTTTTGTTACACTCAATTTATTAACTAACTGATTATGGTTTGGCACAGAGTAAAAGTACTTTCTGGGGAACACAAGCTTAGTTTATTCAGCCGATTTTTTCCTTTCTTATGTGTATACGTAGTTTATGCCGCGTTTCTGCGCCACATAATTTTTGATGAGAATCTTTTTCATGGTCGGAGTGCTCTCGAAGGTTTGTAAATGTATATCGAAAGCCCACTTTTATAAAATTTTCCAAACCTACCGATGCTCAATTTCTAGTTCTTTCAGGGATCTAAGCTTATATTTTTCTGCGCCCGAAATACGTGTAAGAATTCTAGCAAGAGAGTACTTTTTGGACGTGATGTCAAAGCTCCTAGTATCCATGCAGCCCTTTCTTCCGTAGGTCGACTTCTTCCAATCTTAGTGAAGATCTCATATTCCTTCAATTGATTAGTGTGCAAATCTTGCATTTCCCTAACAAAGGAGACCTACTTCTACGCAATGATGACAACTGACTGATAACGCTGGGAGTTATTAAAGCAAATATGAATGCTCTGAACTGCGCCACTCTAGGCTGTCTTAATTTCACTTTTTTTTTTCTTCCATTAAAGAAAAAGTAATAATACACTTATTTATTGTTTAAAGGCCTTGGGTTCAAAAAAAGAGAAGAAGAAAAAAGCAACAACGAAATATCCAATCGCCAAGCAAGACTCACCGACTGCTACCCAACACGCTCGACCGACTTTTACTTTCAAAGTTACTCTCTTAAATAGCACTTTTGCTGGCATAAGACAGCCGTAGAAGCAACTCGAAGCCAAAGAAAGTGACCAGCTAGTGAGAAAAAAACGCTCACATCTGCATCGCATGCATCGTAATCGTTTTCTACATTGAACTTCCGGGCCATTCAGTACAAGTCCGCTCTCAAGTGAATTCGGATTAAGACCATTTAGTTGACCACAAAGTGTTCGCCCAACTGAAATTTAGGCCAAGATGCTATTGGACAATGAGTTCGGCATGTTACTGAGCTAGTTTATTTTCAAATGTGTATATATACGAGTTTGTGTATGAAATTATCTGCATGCTTTGCCTCCGGTGAACTAACAAGATGTTGATGTCGCTTTAGATAGCATTTTTCTATTCTAGAAATTTTTATACAGCCTTCATCACAATTGTTAATCAGATGAAAGTAAATATTTGTATGTATGCATGTATGTATGTACATCTTCAAGTAGCCTATTGGAGTGTAAACCCAAGGCCACGCGTAAGCTCATGCTGAAGCGGGGACATTTACGTACGTTTGTGCGCCTAAAAATGTGTTTTAAAAATCGGTGGTTGCAACAAAAAATTTAACCATCGAAATATTTTTCTGCTACCTTCGGTGCTCCTCTTGATTGTAACCTCACATCGTAAGGAGCGCAAGGCGCACTTCCTGCTTAAATTTTGCTGTTAGTGTGCGAGTATTTACTTGGAATTTCATGGCTGAATGCGTTTTTAATTTTGAATTACATATAATACTAACAATGACCTTCAAGAAGCTAGCGAAAGCAAGAGTACTCATAGCCGAAAAAAGAAAATGTCAAAGAATGAATTGTTAAAAAAAATCTTAATTTCTCTGAGTTGTTATGGTTCGATGAGAGAATGGGACGGCATTACAATGCCAATGGGGAAAAAAGTAATTAGATTTCGTTTTCATGGAATTAATAATGTAAATAATAGATGCTTTGACTTAAAAATAGGAAACAATTAAAGGAGCGGAAAAAAATTAAGGCCCCTATTATCATTCGCGAATCGCTTAAAATTGGCGAATCGCCTTGAATGGCGAGTCGCCTTTTGACTAGTATTATGGTTAGCGAATGTACTAGTTCGCACAAAATATGATGTTGCCAGTGCCAAAAACAGAAAGCAACGAAAGTGAAACGTCAAAAAAG
>JAPVRG010096408.1:0-11118 GCA_029783565.1 Rhagoletis cerasi | reverse complement strand
CATATATGAAAGCGCAGTTACCCACGGACGTCAAAACAGAGAACGTGTCAGCTGACACGATCTATCTTATGGGGTTTGCATGTCAACGAAAACTCACCCCCGCATGACGGTGACGTTGTCGTTGCTTCTCTCTCTCTCTATCAACAGAAAATTTTATATGTTTATACGTACGTCTCCGCTACGCTGCGTACAGGTTCGTGGATGACTGCGCTCCAACACCACAAACATTTTTGCTTGTAATAAAAATATTTTTTTACCATTAACTCATTCCGCTTGTGTTGATTTACCAGTTGCCGAATCTCCGAATTAACGGGGATCCCCGGGATCAACCAGGGGTAGGTGGTCACGCAAGAACAGCCGCTTCTGCCGAAAAGTTTGGGCGGACTTCCGCGATGCGTCCGAACGGAATGAAACGAGTCAACTTCCGACAACAACAAGCACCGACCAAAGTCGAACTGGAGAGTCACCCCATGACTCGAAACATCTCTTCGCATGCCCGGACAATCCCACACAACTAACGCCTCTGTCCTTGTGGACTGACCCCATAGAGGCTGCACGCTTCTTGTGTCTACCGTTAGTTGAGCTTGACGACAACGACTGAGATACCAACCGATCTGGGCGGGGTTGTTGTAGCCGCTACAACAACAACAACAACCAAAGTCGAACTGGAGAAAACCCAACACGAACCAACACAGCAAAAAACAATCGACTACGATTTTAGCTAAAATAAGTAAAACACAATTCATATATTTACATATGTATGGGGAAAATAAGGAGTCCATGTATTTTTTAGATACCTTTTATTACATTTCCAAATTATATAATTGCCTTTGAAATTAATTAAAGCATGGAAATGATATTTATTTTAAAATATAACTTATGGGCATAAACAAATTTAATAATAGAATGCGCGAAATTTATATGTGATTACATTACGCATATTGTAAATGTATGCAGCAGAAAATTAATGCGATAGGAATCTAAAATTGTTTTTTTTTTATAATTTTACTTTGTTCCAGTACTTAGTAGTTTCTTCGATATTTTAACGCTTGAAGTAAATTTAAACCTTTTCTGCTGGTGCTAAAATGTATATTTAATAATAATAATAATAATTGAAAGGTGAGTAATTACTTGAATATTATATGATTAAATTAAACAAAATAAAACTAAATAATTTATTATGGAACTTATAAAGTAGACATACATACCACCTTTTTATGTAAGTAAGTATGTAGTAGTTTAGCTTAAGCTAAATTAACAAGTAAACAGAGTATACGATTAAAGGATAAGCATGTATGTATAAGTAATTTTTTATGTTGCAACTCATTTCTTTTTGTTTGTTTTCTATTCTATTCATTTCACTGCTTTGTAGTTTTTAATGTAAATATATATTTATGAGTGTTCTTTTTGTCTGAATGGTTACGAATATATATATTATATATATATATGTATGTATGTATATATAATAACAACAGTTTTCTTTTTTAGTTTTTATAATCAATTTCAATAAATGAGACATTGAATCAACGTGAAGTGTTTGATTTCATGTTGGTGTTGCTCTATCAAGCGTTTACATTTTGACTTTTAAGATATTTGTTTTAAACCATTTTGAATGTTTAAGAACATAAATGTAAATATATTGTATCATACAATAAATTCAAATCTTAATTCCTGCAAAATTTTGCATTTATGTTTTTTTTTGTTGTTGTTGTTTCGGTTTCATTTTGTCGGTATTTTAGGCACTGTTTTCCTTATAATTTTCATAAAAGTTTTGTTGATTTGTTTTGTTGCTTCTTTCAATCACTAATCTAAAGGTGTAATTTTGTAAGGGCAATTTTGAGGTTAGAATTCATTTCACGCGCCGTACGCTTTGCTTTTAAATACTACTAGATTAATTTGTTATTATTTATTATTGCCTATAGGGAAGCTGGTTGCTTTCGCCATCTGCTCCTAAAATATGTATGTTTCAGTGCTCTTATTTTAATTATATTATATGTATATTAATAATTATGTTTTTATTTTTCATACAGATGTGGTTTCCATATTTTCTTATGCATTGCACAATATTATATACTATATACATATGTTGGTTTTTGTATGCAAGTAATTGAATATATTTTTCAAATTGGAACCATATGCTGCGTTGAAATTGCAATAGAAACAATTGTTGATTCATAAAACTCTCCAAACTTTGCGGTAGAATATCATCTGATGTGAAAGCTCCATTATAATAATACTTCTTTTAGTGTAATGTGTCAGTTTTTACACTAACTAACAACACGGCCGGTCTGTGACCGGCTCTGTTTAAGAAAAAAAGTGCAATCGTTTGAGCTCAACATATTCAACAAATATTGTACCAAAACTGTACATTAATATATAGTATAATTTGTTGTAGTTTTCGATTTGACTGGTTGTTCACCATATACATACATAAATGTATTTACATTGTACACTAGCATTTTATTTTCATCGAGCACATTCTCACACTTGGGGAAACCATACCAGAACTAGACAGCATTCGTTAATATGTATGTATGTACCTTTGTGTAATTATTTAGAGTTTAAGACATTCCTTTTATCTAAATTCAATTTCGTGCTTTGCAATGAATTGATATTTAATGCTATTCTAATTTTGAAATTTATGATTGTCGCTTATTTTTAATTTCTTATCTATGAAGCAATGACATATTTATGTATGAAGAGTCTGCTAACGAAACCGCTAAGGCTATGGCTGTTTATGATTTCTGAATTACACTGTGGAACTATTTTAAGGTTTCGTTATAGGACCTCAGCGGAATAATGGCCAAACGTTAATAGTCATATGAGATAGTCAAAGGTGTAAACTTTAATGCACTGTCAAAAATTATTGTTATGAAGAGGAGCGAATCCCCTTAAGATTTGACTACACATATTGTATGATACTACCATCAGAGCATTATTTGGTTGAAGCCCTAAACAAAAAGCAGAAAAATGGTTTCAGTGTATTTCACGCTGTCCTAGTTTTGAAAGTCATGTTTATCGCTTACTTTTTAATTTGAAATCATTCAAGGAATGATTAATGTATGAGGGCCTGCTACTGAAACCGTTAAAGCTATTTAGGAGTTGTGGATCATTCGTTAAGAGTAAATATACGACACACCCACGCAATAGAACCGAAATTAGCGTCAAATGCAAAAAAATAGTATGCAAAAACCAATATTTCGTACTTCCGGCAACAACTCAAATGATTATTTGCATGTAAATGCTGTTATCGAAAAAATCATCGTGCTACTGGTTGGACCAAAATTTTAAGGCAAATTTTGTTTTTACTTAATTTTTTCATTGTACACACCGATCAAATAAACAATTTTTCTGATATGGCATCAAATGTTTAGCTCGCTTGCGGGTTGTAAAATCACCACCAGTCAAACAACAATAACGTGCCTACTGCGCTAAAAGTATACTCTGCTGAATGCTAGACGTATTGTACTGACAACAACTTAACTATCTAAAAAAAAAACAAATTTACATGCTTAAACTCTCTCTCTCACTTCCTCACCTACTCAGGTCGGCCGCTTTGTGACCTGTATCTTAACGAAAGCTGGAAGTTTACCTGTATTTACGTACGTATGTATGTGTAAGCTCTTGGCTAAAGGCAATTTTACGCGATTATCGAATCATCATCATCTAACCACTAACTGCTCAACTACTCAGCCATGCGCCGTATAATCGACGCTGTCTTCGTTCTCTTCTACCCTTCACACTCGCGTAACAATTAAGCTGTCATCACTCCTTGTGGCTTATATTAGTCGCCGTGCTGCCGCTGTTACCCATTAGTTTGTGTTGTGGTATGACAGTTAGGGTCTTTGGAATTTTCGACATCAATGTATTATCGAGGAGCATTTGTTGTTGCTGTTGTTTCGATGTAATTGTTGCAGAGATATTGCCACCCACGCCGCCAATTGTTGGACCCTTGTGCAAGAGCTGTGGCAGTTTGGGTGCTCCTTGGGCATTTACCATGTTGCCGTTGAGCATATGATTCGCTTCGGGAAAATTCCAAATCCAGGCATTGGGGTTGAGTTTAGCTGTGGCAGCTGCTGCGGCCGCCGCGACTGCAAGTGGGTTTGGATTGGGATTTGAGAATGCATTGGTTAGCAATGGCATCATGGGAGAGGAGAAAACGCTGCTGTTGGAACTTGGTACATTGACGTTGGTAGCAGGCGCATGGGAGATTGAAGGGCCGTTACCGCCAGCGCCACCATTGTGGGCAGTCGTTGCTGTTGATTTCGGCGCGATTGGTGGGTATCGATTAGGAGCTTTTAAGGCGGCTTGCTTTTGCATTTGCATCATTTGAAGATGCATCAACTGCTGTTGTGCTGCTTGGTGATGTTGTTGTTGTTGTTGCTGTTGATGCTGCTGCTGCTGTTGCAGCTGCTGCTGATGTTGCTGCTGCTGTTGTTGCTGTTGCTGCTGTTTTCCGGCGTGTTTATTGAAGTTTGAAATATGCGCACTGTGCGTAGTTGTCGTTTTATTTGAATGCTGCTGCTGCTGTTGTTGAACTTGCTGTTGCTTTTCGTCGTGTGAATTCCTGCTTTTTAACATTCTGTCGCGTAACAACTTTTCACGCCTTAGGATGCACATTCGGTTGTAATCGAAAATGGAGATGAGGAAAGGCTTGCCACCCGACAGCACTTGTACCAGCGCAGGTAGTCGGCGACCGTCCGCAGTCTGATAAAGCGGACCACCCTTGTCGATTAAATGCAAATTCTCTTCAACGGGCATCAGCGTGGGACGCCAACTGCGCTGCTGTCGCTCTCGAAGTGTCAAAGTGTCCGGCAGTATGACCACATTTGGTGGCGCTGCTCGGTGCGTGGCCGAGGTGCTACTTTCACTTACACTGGTCACCGGTTTTGGAGCGCCTTGTGGGCGCTTGTTGTTTATTAGACTTGCAGTAAGTGAAGAGACAGGCGTTATGCTGGTTGAAGGTGCAGCGCTGCTGGTGTTGGTGTTGGTGGAACTACCACTTGTAGCGCCCGCGGAACGACGTTGTAGACTTACTAGTTCTGGCGGTGAGGTTAACAGTGATGTGCCTGAGCCATTTTTCGTTTGTTCTGCGGCTGCGGCGGCCGCTGCTTCGATACGATTGTCCAAGAGCTTATTTGCAAGCTCGAGTATTTTTTGATGTTTGCTCTCACAGACGCCACTACTGTTGTTGCCACTTGTTGTTTTGCTGGCCGATGTAGCTGTATTGTTGCCGGCAGCACCAGCGCTACTGGGCGCTGATATTGGTACGATTTCCACAGCCTTGTTCATGCCTAGCAGATTGGTTTTCAAAATGCTGCGGCTATTGCCTGATATACTGCTGCCATTAGTACTATTGCTGCTGCTGTTGCCGCCCGCGCTGGGGCTATTGCCACTCAGTGCAGTGAGCGTGGTGGATGCCACTACACTACTTTCGCTTGATATATCCTTCAGTAGCGACTTGTGAGGAGAAGGATTACCACCTGATTGCGGTTGAGGTTTGGGGCGCGCTATAATGGTCACCGCATTAGAGCTCAACTGTTTGGTTAGCTTGTCCACTGAATCACTACGAGGACGTTTGGCACGAACCGGATTTTGTGGCTCTCGAGCAGCCTTATCCACCTCCATTTGTTGGACGCTACTGTCATTCGAACCTGTGCGCTTCGGTTCATCGTCATCTTCATTGATTTCTACGGTAGGAATGTCGGTACTGCTTCGCTTACTAGTTGCCGGGCTGGGCTTGGCACTCAATAACCCACCACAATGTCCCTGGTCATAGGAGGTGAGACGTTGACGCACTGTCTGTGTATAAACACTAGCGTTTGAGGAAGCGTTGGGTGAAAGCACCAAATCGCCGTTGCGATAATATTTCTCCAACAGTATCAGATGGCGCAGGAAAGAACTTTGATTACCATAAGGCTTCTGTAAGTCCTCCCATAAGCGACGTGTTGCTTCGTCGTATTGTAAAAATGTTTGAACTCTGGTCCAACCTTCAGGTGTACGCTGACTTGTGCTGCTGCCAAAAGGCACCTTGAAATTCAAACCAAGATCCTCTTCGCCTGGGAAAAGTTCCCGCATAGAAATATTGGGATTTGCGCGCAGTACATTCGATATATCATTGGCTGCAGCACTGCTCGCTGAGGATGTTGAAGCTTTCAGTGCGGCTGTACTGCTGCTGGAATTGCCACTGCTGCTCTGCAAGATTGCCTTGAGTTTAGACATTTGTTGCTTACCAGTGCCGCCACAATTTGTTGGTGACATTGGGACGCTAGAAGAATTAGAATCAGTTGATAGAGTCGCCGGTGCATCATAATCTCCCAACACATCGCTAGTGATCACCAGTTGACGTTTCGATGGTGGCTGCTTTTCTGTGTCATTGCCTTTATTAGTACTGATATCCATGGTTGTTGTTTCGCCCAAACACTCAATAGAGGATCCGTTGGATTCAGTTGGAGAAGGCAAGTTCTTTACGGGCGTCACTTCCACCACAATGGAACTATCTGTATTGTCTAGTTTTTGTGGAGTTTTGCTGTTAGACGCATGTGACTTTTCGACGCCACTTGCTAATGTGTTACCGTTGCCCTCCTCATCATCTGCTTCGGAAGCATCGTTGCTACCATCGTGAATATTGTGAAATTGTAGAAGGCTGAAAATTAGAGACGAACATAAATAGTATTTTGAATGAATAAATAGTATTTTGAATGCAATAAAAATATCGCCAAGTTGCTTATTTTTAATTCGGAATGAGAGAATTTTGTTGCTTTTAGTTTTAATTTTTAGCCGACTTCAAAAAAAAGGACGTTATCAATTAGTCGGAATATTTTTTTTTTTATGTATTTTAACGGAGAACCGTTTTTAACGGAAAAAGATGGTACCATACTAATTTGGGTTAGTTTCGATCATTGGATCGTGAATAAACGGTACCCATAAACTTTTATATGAGAATTGTAGTCGGTTGTTTTTTTTTTTTTTGCTTAACCTTTTTTTTATCGAAAAATGTTTGGTATTTATTTTCAAATGTCAAACGTATTTCAAAGTGGCTTAGTAAAGTTTCATTCTATTTAAAATTTTATGCCTGATTGATCATTTTTTTAATAAGCCGAAATTTTCTTAACTGGGAACCTTAGTTTATTGCAACTGAAAGCCTGGTTTGATCGATCGGAAATAAATGCGCAAGAATAAGATTAAATATTTCTTAAAAATTTAATAAATATTCATATCCATTCTGTTCAATGTCTTAACCACCGGGTTCGGATTCAATTACCGAGACCTGAATACAATAAAGAGCCATTCTTTCGGGTTCGCTTTTGGCCAAAAAATTCCGTTCTGTTGAACAGTTATTTATAAATTGATGGCTTTAGCTTATTTCCAATGTACTTTGCAATAATTGGAAGCATACATATGTATACATATGCTATTTTTTCATGACATGGTTTTTAGCTCAATGTATGTACATATATATGTAAATAATTTCGACCATTCATTTCCCCAGTTATTATTCCAGTTGGTGTTTCATGATCTAACTCTAAATACATACTAACCGTTTGCGATAGTTTTTGACGAACTCGGCCTTTTGTGATTTGGTGCTATCTGGTGGTTTCATTAACAAATTTGCAAAATATCGACATAATTTGCAGACAGCGGTGCCAATACCCAACTGTACCGGGATACCCATCTCTGACAGGGCCTTTTCGAGACGATCGGTGTCCTAGAATATTGTAAATTATTTTATATTTAGTAATTACTTTCAGGTTTTTAATTTAATAATTACATAAAGATATTAAAATTTAGTAACAGTTATATAGACATATAAGTACTGAAAATGCACAAGAAATCTTATCAATATTTTTTTGGAGCCTTAATTTAACATTTCCAATATCTTGTACATAGCACTATTAAATAGCAAAACAAAAACTACTACTTAACCAATACACAATTTTTTCAGTTAGAAAATATGTGTTTAAGATTTTTTGTATTTTGTTGTTGCTGTTTCGCCTTTCAATATGATAAATGTATTAATTGAAAACGTCAATAAAATTTAAAAATTTATCCTTTAGACTTGAGCAATGACAATTATTATAGCCTAACCTAAATCATGTGGGAAGTGCTTTAAAATTTCAAGGTGTTATCTAGAAGGTCAGTAACAAAAACACAATAACAGCAGATAATGGGACATTCGTTATTAAAATCACTTCTGAGGGATATAAACTCAAATGTTTCTATATCTTGTTACTTTCGTTGAACTTAAAAATGTCTTCACAACAAATATAGTAAAACTACGTTTTTAGTTTTTCTGACTTCAGGATTTGTTTAAAGGGAAATTTCAAAGAGATGATTATGGGTATCAAATAAAAGAATAGAAAACAATTAAATTTTTTGGTGCGCACGGACGAAAATGTACTTTTAATTAATTTTTTTATCCTAAACTAACAAAAGTTGGAAGGACGAAATTCGAGGACGTACACTACACACACATGTTTGTATTAGCCCTTAATAAATTTTTTTTTAATAATTATTTGAATTAATCATCTCCTTTAAATTTCAAAACTCTTGCTATATTTGGTCCATAGTTTTGTGAGTACAGTAGACGCTCACAAATTAGAAATCTCAGAAGTTCGAATCTTCCAGAAATTAGAATTGGAGTTTGCAGTACATTAAACGCTCTGAAATTAGAATTTTGTGTATTTTTAATTCTAATGTGTATTTTTAATTCTAATGTGTATTTTTAATTCTAATTTCAGAGCGTGTTTTTTTATTGTTTTGATTTGAGCACAAGAAAACCCCTGTTTAGTTGTATGTATTTTGTTTGAATAAAGTAAAACTTAAAAGAGGAATCAGCAATTTATCTGTGTTACCCGCTATTTATTATGTTTTCGTTACATTTATATACATTTTTGGCTAGTTTGCGTGTGAAGTTTGATACGCGTGTACGTATCTAGGCAGTCTCTATGGAAAAGTGAAATTAGATAATTTTTTTAAGTAAATTTAATTCATTTTTAATTCATATTCGAATAAAAAAAACGTCCAGAAATTAGAATTACCTTTAAAACAAAGTGGTTCTAATTTGCGAGCGTCTACTGTATAATGATTTTTGTGTGTGTAAAATAGAATAGATCGATTGTATTTCGAAAAGAGTTCCTGCTCACGGCATCTAACAGAAAGCATTCTATGCTTAATGCTTTATTCATTTTCAATGTTTTTCGCCACTTAAATAATAAATTCCCATCCAGGTAATCTACCATACGTATAACATCTTTAACATTAAGTTCAACCATAAGCTTACCGACGTTATGTGATACATGTGATTTTTGCCTAAACGCCGTTTGCATAACACACATCCTGAGCATTGTATGACGGTGTCATAATGCGCCTGACATAGCCACACGCAAGTCGAGCCGGTCGGCATGTCGAAGTTAAGCAGGAATT
Source organism: Rhagoletis cerasi (assembly GCA_029783565.1). Lineage (NCBI taxonomy): Eukaryota > Metazoa > Arthropoda > Insecta > Diptera > Tephritidae > Rhagoletis > Rhagoletis cerasi. The sequence goes on along the minus strand of JAPVRG010096408.1, from coordinate 1,692 downwards.
TCTTTACACTCTTCCTTATGCATTTGCGCCGCAGCGAATGTGCAGCTGGATTGGCGCAATCTGGCACTAAACATTTGTGAGATCCGGGATCATCTTCCACTTCCACGGTGGTGGCATTATCAACCACCTCCCCTCTTGCCGTAGAAGTTCCTGCACTGTCTACGTGAGTTCTTACTGACATACGTTTCTTGTACGATGGCACATTTGCACGTCTATCCACATGACGGAAGCAAGCATCACACAAACAACTGTCTACTGTCAGTTTTTCCTCATCTTTGCAAAATAATCAATACAGTTAACATAATTAGAAAAGTGCATGGAAATTGATATTTTTTTTCAAAACTTACTTGAAAGTATCTTCTGTTGTCGTTCAGCTGTTTTGATTTGACCCACATGACACGGCGTGTCATAGAGGCCGAATTTGCCGCTGCAGTAGAAGCATTGATCATCACACAGACGACCAGGATGGAACTTGAACGACGATGCCTTTTCTGGTATGAGTATTTCCTCTTTTTCATCCTTTTTATGTGATGTGCTTACGACGGCGTGGTGATGCACTGTGTCATAGCCCTCCGAATGTGAAGAATCTATCCCAAGCGTAATATAAAAAAAATTTCAAATGGAGGTACATTTATATAAGCATTTTCGGGTTAGATTAACACAACAAGCAAAAGCAAATAAGATCAACTTAGGATTGAAGGTGTGTGCGTTTACAAGTTAACTAGTGGGCAAAAATAGTGATATATTCAAAGGTTAGAGTTAAATATGCAGAAATTACTGCTTCAATGCGATTTTACTCTTTTTCACTTAGTTTAACTGGTATAAAAACAAACGTTTGGTTTAATAACTATGCTTTATAACTGCCAAATTACAAAGAAATTAATTTTAAAGGACAGATTTTGAAATTACGTACCGAAACAGACTTTTTGAAAAATATATAAAATCAACAGCTAACACCTTAACAAGTATCATTTTACATTTTTACTCTTTAACTAATAAATAATTGAAACTTGAAGTTTTGATTCTTCCAGGAAACGCGCGATGAGTACATACTTGGAAATGCAAATAAATTTGTTTTACATCCTCCAACTACTTTTTTACAACATTTTACCATTTTTGCACGGCTGTTTTACTTTTTATTCTACAATTTTTCATTGTTTAGACTAATAAAAAAAAAAATAACGAAAAATCTGTGCTGCTAAGAAATAACTGTATTCTTCTAGATTAACTTCATATTTACATTAAACTGCAACCTCTGCAACGACATTTTTAAGCAGTTAATTTTGTTTTCATCTTTAGTGGTAAATACGTACTGAAATTTTACACACTAACACTTTATAGTTTATACTACACGATAAAGAACAAAAGAAATCTTATCCATAAGCATGCAAAACCAAAGAATTTTAGGAATTTCGGCTTCACATGGACTTTTGGTGTAAAACATAAAAGTTCTCAATTTAAGTGTCGGTTTCTCAGTGGAGAGTTAATTCATTCGAAAATTAACAGCCTTATTATGTATCGCGAACGATAGGCAACACGAAATGTTCGTCTGTAGGAGAATGCTTCAAAAATAAGTCCGGCGGCATCATTCTAGCCGTTTTAAACGTAACCGAGACGATTGTAACGTCATCGATCAAAAGCAAGACGAAGACGAAGGATAGAGTAATAAAATCACAACCAGAGACGTTGTCG
>JAPVRG010096407.1:0-10853 GCA_029783565.1 Rhagoletis cerasi | reverse complement strand
TTTGCACCACGATAACGCCCCTGCTCACACATCGTTGCTTGTGCGCGACTTTTTGGCCAAAAACAACACACTAATGATGCCGCAGCCACCGTATTCCCCAGATCTGGCCCCCTGTGACTTTTTCTTGTTCCCTAAACTGAAGAGGCCCATGAAAGGACGACGTTACGCTTCTCTTGACGAGATAAAGACGGCATCGAAGGAGGAGCTGAAGAAGATAAAAAAAATGATTTTTTGAAGTGCTTCGAAGATTGGAAAAACCGTTGGCACAAGTGTATAATATCTCATGGGGATTACTTTGAAGGGGACAAAATAGATATTCATGAATAAATAAATAATTTTTGAAAAAACACAAAATTCGCGATACTTTTTGAACACACCTCGTATGTGTGTCATTAACCAATGTCTCGGCGCTTATCGTTTGCGCTCTTACTGTGACCGCGGTTTTCTGCAGCATGTACGTGCTTCTTGAACGCTCGATAATTAGCTAAGCTGCACTGGCGAAATATTGGCTGCATTGGCGAAACACTTACGAATGCTGGCCGCACTGTCTTTAGCACTAAGACCATTGTGGAATAGATTTAGTAGCGAGAACCATATCAAAAGCGCTTTGTTTACTACATTTTTAAATAAAAGTTGTGAGTCAGAACTCAAAAACAATATCAAAAAGCAATCGCGAAGAAGATATTTGCTATAGAAAATTATAATTTTCATTCACATCGTTCAAGTTTCATTATCACGGTGTGATTATTGCTTTTTTGGTTAAGAGCTTAATTGCCAGCAAATTTTGTGAAATGTCTGTTCATACAGGGTTACAGGTTTAGGTTTACCGGATACTTAAGGACGTTATTATTTAGGTAATTCCTAATTAATTTGGTGGTTAAATAACATAATGTCCACAACTTAATCGTTTTCGAGATATTCGATTTTAAAGATTATTTAAAAAAAATATATATTTTTTTGCTTGTACTTCCACTTTTTTTAAATGTTAGTTCAAGAGCAAGATTTTATTTTCTATTTTTAGTTAAATATAATAGAAATCATCAATAAAACTTGAACCATGCCCTGGCACCTTAAAATAGCTGCCTGATAAAATATTGAATTCATGATTTTTCACTATGTGTTTCCTACTTCACATCATTAAAAAAATTTGTATGGCAACTATTCTGCAAATTATTTTGAAAAGTAGTATGTCCTTTTAGCTATCCAAAAAGGTATAATACTTAGATTAAAGGGGTAACCCGTAGGCGTATTGCGTGCCCAACCATTGAAGGCTAAAATTTCATAAGAAAAAAATTTAAAAAATACGTGACTAAATCAAAAAAATTTACAATTTAAACTTGTTTTATGCATTATAACTCGCTGTCGACATGGCCGCCCCTATTACTGATACAAATTCTCATTCTTTTCCCTAAATTACTTTTTTTTACGAAATTATTATTGAGCTTAAGGCCAATTTTTATTAATTGAAAATTGGAAAAAGAGACAGCAAAGTTTAGTGATAGAACTTATAGCTATTTCGGAGATTACCACATCTCCTCATCCGACTTCTTCTGGAGCCGCGGCTTGAACCCACGACTCCGGCCTTCAAAGGCAGCCGTGCTAACCACTGATCTAAGTCACTTACTTAGCTATATTTTCTACCACTAAAAGTTGTTTCCTTTTACAATTTTCAATTAATAAAAATTGGCCTTGAGCTCAATACTAATTTCGCATATAAATTGTTATTAGTAACATTACAATAGCAACAAAAAAATACTTTGTTTTAATTTTTCTTTTACGTTTTGGAAATCATATAGCCAAATTAATCAGAAATTGCCTAAATAATAATATACTTAAGTATCTAGGATGACTTTCCCGGTAACCCTGTATTCTTGATTTGATGGCACTGGACGACGAGTGCAAAAAAGCCCCCGGACACACGACTCAGTGTACTGATAAAAGCGTTGTAAAATACACTTTTTTTTTAATAGGGATCGCCTCTCGACAGGATTTCTTCTCTTTCAGTCTGATTTTCTTAAGCTGTCTTACAATTAACTTTCCAACCGGTTAGGGATCATCAATACAGGACTTATCCAGCTTGCGCGGGTGAAAGTTCGCCCCCCTTCTCATTTAGAGTTAGGCTCTCTAGCTCTATTGTTGCAGCTGGAAAGAGACAATGAATTCGGTAAAAAACAAGCACATTTTAGTCGGATTTTAGGCCTTGAAACTCGAACGGATATTCATAGAGGATTCAAAGAATTCTGATTTGAGTAAATCAGCGTCACATGCCCCTCAAGTTGTCCAAAAATAATCAATTTATTTGTGCCATAAGTTAGATATTCCAGTTTTCGTGATGTCCGTCAACCTCCATGACGCCATTAAAGTTATGTTTATTCACATTTAAATAGGCACAGACAAACCTGAGCTGAGAAGAAGAGTTCAATCTCCAGTAGTCGAGTCTATCCTTTAAAGACAGTAAACGGGAGGAACAATTTTACAATCTCTTCTCAAATAATTTTTGAAAGGAGTAGAGCTCATGATTAAAATAGCTGCGCAAAATGTACAGTGACTTGTTTTCAATCAGTCGAGGCATTTTCTTGGTATCCTTTCAATAAAATAAGCCATGAACGCAATGATCCAAGTAGTTGCCCGACTTGGAGAAACTAAAAGAAGTCAAAGCGTATTTAGAATGAGGGAATTCGTGTGTTCACCTGTCGACTGCTTCTGAACGGATGTGCTTTTAAGTATTCGGCTTAGCTAGCGCTGAGCGAAAACCACGGCCTGTAAAGTTGCAAAATCCATCTGGCCGGTAGTCGACCGCGGACGGCCAAGAGAGCTACTTCACCTGGTTAAGCGCTCAATTTATGTTCTGGCAAGGATCTTGTGCGGGCACTACCTAATAGGAATTCATACGATTTAATATCGCTCCGCACTCATATTGCTCTAGCTGCTTGGAGGGTGATGAAATGGATTCATCTCAGCATTTCAGGTCAGCTGCATTGCAATTGCAAGTCTAAGGATTAAACAGTTAGACCCGTACTTCATCGACGCTCCCAAAGAACTCTCTGATGTGGAAAAAAAACTTTCTGTAGATCTTCAGCTGGCTTCTTAAAGTTGTAGACAGGGGACGTAAGCCGACACTATTCTCCTGCAGTATTCCAGTAGGAAAAAATGGGATATGGAAAGTGAGTGTCTTCGACGTTGGAACGCCTCTAATAAATTTCTAAGATACGTGCGACAATATAACTGGTTCGATGTGGACCATAGCTTTGGAGATATTGTCGTCGGCACCCTCTGTAAAGCGCTCTTTAGTCTCTAAAAATTAAAGACTGCCGCTTTTACCGAATGAAGTGGAGACGCGGCTTGGTAATTATGAAATTCTAGATACACATATCTTAAAGACAAAACATGTAGGTTGACCGATATTCTCTATTTTGGGAGACAATCCTTCGATAATTTAGACAACTCTAGATCATAAAAGCCTGAGATTTTCTTAGTTACACAACCGCGTGCCAATATGGGCCAATCGTGATAACCTAACCTACTTCTTTCCGCATTTTCCAAATTCAACATTTTTGCTTTTGCTTTTATGTCGGAATAGTCCATTCCAAATATCTTAGTTACAGTGACGGAAAATCGTTTCTAAATATTATTCTTTTCACCCTGTTTGAGGAATCAAACATCAAAAACAAATATTTTCTGAAAAAGACCCGACGAATAAAGCCTTTTTCCATTTGTTTTCAATAGTTATACCATAAGATCTTCGGAAATTGATGTCTGCATACTTTTGCAGAGTATCCCTAAATTCCTAAATGTAAAAATACAAAGCATCAGCATTTTCCATTTCTGATTTCCAGATGGAACTGTCCAATATTCCCAACCACGCCTGAATGCTAATTTCAGTTAAGTTTGCACAAGCTGAGCATTTTGATCAACAATAATTTAGGAAAAAGAGAAACGGATGCTTTGTGTTTTTACATTTTGGAATTCAGGGTATCCAGCATTCGAAACTTATTGAGTTATAATTAAGGCAACACAAAAAGCATTGGCGAAAATTTCTCGAAGTAGTTGGTCTTTCACTGTGCATATAAGGCAGCTTGTTAGTCGATTTATTTCGAATCATTTTATATTTGCATATACTGTATTATGAGCCATATTTACGAAATCTTATACTGTTTCTATCTTTAACAATTTTAAGAGCTTGTTTGTGTTTATTCCTACAATTATAAAAAACTTAATCAATCCTACGCATTTCTTTGCGTTTTTAATGCCACAAAATAAAAAGTTTCACCTTCACTTAAGCCCTGACCAACCTCAATCAGCCAGCAATCTACTCTTCCTCATTGCTGTCACTCAGCATTTAACCACATCAACCGCACATCACAACCACATCATATGACATTTTCTCCGCACGCAGTCACCTTTTGACTTAATCACTTAAGCTAGTACTTGGTCAGCCGCTCATTGCATTCGAAAAATTATGCACACTCTCGCTCAGAAATATTCAAATATTTTTAGCTGATCTCTAGCTGAGTTACCTCAATCCGCGCTTGTGCTACATTTCAAGCAAATGTTTGAGCTAAATTATGTGAATTGACAACCTGCAGCTGATAGAGCTTGTGCGAGTACAAGAGAGCGCCATTGAGCGCTGGTGAGCATTTCAGTGTTTTTATTTATTTAATGTTTTTTTTTTATCAAATAAGCCGGCATCATAATTGTTGCTTGATCAGCAAGTCGAGCTCAAGTATCTCAGATGAGATGCGAAGTTGTGGTCGAATAGAGTGGGAGAGTAATCATGCGCAATGCATTGCGGAAACACGCGCTTCGAAGGCCAGCTAATACGAGCGCAAAACATAAACAAACGGCAAGTGAGCAACAAGCCACCAGCTTAAGTATTTGGAGTTCTTCTTCGTAACTGCACTTTAACTGCCGTCGGTCGATCTAAGCCATGTTTGCGCACTGTTACTGTTGGCTGTGATGTTCAGTTGAGTTTTAGCGGCGTTCGGAGTTGTACGTGTTGTTCGCTTGAATCGTGTTTCAGGCATATTTTTTGTGGCATTTTTTTTTTATGTGAGGAGGGCTTAGTGTGAAAATTCCTGATTTTCCTAAATGGGAAAATTCTACGGAATAAACAGAGCTAAGAACACCGGCTGCAAAGCTGTACTTGTATGAAGTTAAGTGAGAGAAAGGTGTTATGACCAAGAAGGAAAGAAAATAAATGAAAATTGTGTGATCAAAGCCAATAAAGTGAAGGATATACATATGTATAGCTGCAGTGTGAAATAGAAGTTTCAACGGTAAAATAACAGTTTGAAGCATAATTTACTGTGGTTTATGAACGTATCAAAGCGAAGTGTAAAATTTGCATCTACTTCAATGACAAAGGTATTATAAATTCTTCTAAAATGTATGGAGGAGTATCATGAAGCTATAATATGTGTATATTTTAATTTTTATTCAAATTTAGAGTTTCTAAAAAAAGATTTTTTTCACAATTTAAAAAAAAACTCTGATAAAGGCTCCTGCTTTTCTTTTGCTGCTTTTTAGCACATTTCTTATAAATAAATAGCATCAAAAATAATAAAAAGTATCTATAAGATACAAAATTATCTTTAAGAACCGACAAGTATTTCTCTGTATGTACGTAAAAAAATAAAAAATTCAATGCTACCAATATTTCGAATTTACGCACATACATAGGGTGGCGAAAATATAAACATTATTATTTTTTTATGAAATTGTAGCTCACTATGTAACAAAAAGCATGTTAGTAAACTTTTTAAGATTTATAAAAATTCGAAGAATCTTAGCAAATGTTCCTAAAAATTCCAACTTTTTATTCAGAATTTAAAAAAATATATTATGTATGCAGTTTTGTAGCCCATTAAATTTTAGTACAATAAACTGCAGGTTTGAAGTATCTACAAAATTCCGCTGATTTTTGGCAATTTTTTCGTTTTTTTGCCACACAAAGTATGTTTGACATTTTTTTTTTGTATGGAGTATAAGAGTAACACCTTGAACAAAAAAAAAATTACTCAAAATCAACGGCAGGTCCGATCCACTTCATGGGCTACAAAGCTGCATGCTTCGAATGTTTTTAAGAATTCTAACTAAATAGCTCGAAATTTTCAGGAATCTTTGTAGAATTTTCGTAATTTTTGTACAAAGTTTGAAATTTGAACTTACATACATGATTTTTGCTAGATGACGAGCTATACTTTCATGGAAAAATAATAAGCATTGAATAAACGAAAGAAAAATAGCCAAAAATTGCTAAAATGTCTCTTTTCTATTTATATTTTCGGCACTGTATGTATGTATAATCTTTCAGGTTCTAAAAGTATCTGCATGATGTAAGAGTAAAGTACCTTTAAGATCCAAAAACTCAATGAGTCGCTATATTTAGTTAATATTTTCCTGTACCAAATATTTTTAAGTTGTATTTGAGAGTTACTCAGATGCAAAAAATATGTCTTAAATACACGGAATTTCTGTACACATAGTTCACGATATTATAGAGTCGTTTCTTTCACGTTACGAGAGCCAGTTGCCAAAAATATCTTTAAGATAGAAAAGAATCTTGAGCGGATGACATCTCTTCGATATCTATTTGTTTATTTACCAAATGACTGACACATTTTTCATATGAGGCACTATTTTTTGTGAGTATCTTTGAGATGCTAAAAGAATCTGTAGGCTGCTAATAGTATCTGTAAGATATTAAGCCTGTATCTAAGCTGCAAATAAGGTAGTAATTAATTCTAATTTACATGTTTACTTGTAGTAGTCTGTATTTGATTTAGACTGAAGTAAATAAAAAAAAAAAAATAAATTATTTATTTTCCATGTCACAGTTTTTAGAATTATTCTGCAATGAAGAAAGATTTCTGTAGCCAGGAAAATGATACCCGAACTGAAATATGGATAAAAAATAGTTCAAGGAACTTTCTTATCAGAAATGGGTTTATCATACATATGTATGTATGTATCTGGCTAATCCGCTCAAAATTTTCACAAAATATTCTAAAAAGTTTCCCCCATAGTGCTTTAAAAAGTATTTGTGAGATAAAAAAAGTTTTTACAAATAAAAGCGCTTTAGGATTGATGAACGGCTACTTCAGAAGCATGCAATTAATTTTGACGATATTTACAACAATTTTTATTTTATTTTGACAGCGATTTTATAAAGTATCTTTAAGATTCGCATTTAAAATAACTCAGAAAAACTGAGAAATAGCTACTATCCAAGGCTGTATCACTAATTTCAAAAAAGTATATCAAACTTCTACATTCGGGCCGTGTAAATTTATATGAAAGATACAAAAGAGGTATTTGTTCAAAACGGTGCCTATAATTTTCATTTGCCGTTGCTTACGTAGAAATTAATATTTTCAAAACGTATACTTACATTATGTAAATACATATCTCTTATAAGCGTATGTGACTCAAAAAAAACTTTGGTTCCTTATTTACGTACATATGTATGTATCATCAAAAGCGAAGAAAGTGTACAACATCACTTCCTGAATGCTATTAGAGAGACTGTACAGACTACATTTTGGAAAAGTATCAGCAACATACTAAAATTATCTATTAGTTTAAAAAGTATCTTCAGTATGTATCTAAATATGCAAAAAAAGGCATAAATTCCAATAATTCGGGGAATTACGGATCTAAAAATTGGCTTATTAAATTCTTAATAAGTATTTTAGCGATTTGAAAACATATCTGTGGGATTTCAATGTCTACAGAAAGGTAGAAAGTGCTTATAAACATGTTTATAATGCTATAATATGGCAGGTAGTAAGTTTTGAAAGACGTATTTGCAAGGTACAAAATGTATCTGTAAGATAAAAATTTACGGAAAAGTATTTTTGAGATCTAATCAGCTTCATTGCCATTAAAAGCAGATAAATTACATAGCAACACTTCTTGAGCCTTACCAGATAAAAAAGTTTAAGTTTTGAAAAAGTATCTGCAAGATGCAAATTTTATTTATAAAATAAAAAAAGTATCTTCAGTATCTAAATAAGCAGAAATCGCATGCATTCCAATAATTCGAGCAAAAGATGGATCTTGCAACCGCATATTAAGTTCTTAATAAACAATCGTGCGTTTTAAAAATAAAAAAAGATTTGTAAATCGCACCGATTTCAAAACGTACGATTTCCATAACATGCCTGTATGGCATTTCGATGGCTCCAGAAAGGTAGAAAGTGGTTGAAATATTTCCTATAACGCTATCAATAGCAAATATTAAGTTTTGTAAAAAATATCTGCATGATAGAAAATGTATCTATAAAATAAAAATGTATCCATGGCGTGCAATTAATGTAGATGCTTGTAGAAAGGTAAACATTTCTTAAAAGTAACCACCTAGCGCTTATAGATAACCAGTTTCAATATTTGATAAAAGTATCTTCCAGATAGAAAACGTTTCTAAACGTTATAAAAGTATTTTCAGCACCTCTTACTCTTACGTAGTAAAGTTTTCATGCAGTTCTCTACGCCCACAAGTTTCGCAAAGAATATCCTTAAGCTCTCTCATTTAAATTGCATCTACATAAGTACATTTAAATAAATCATTCCTTTATGAGTATCAATATACTGAGGCTGAATCCACACCCAGTTTTCCACCTAATACACATTTTCACCAATTAAATGCGAGTGACAGCAGCAAAACAACAACAATTAGTTGAAGCATAAAGCAACTAGTGAATGGTTATTGCATAGCCTACGGAAATTACCTAACCAGAGCAATGCGAAATGTGAAACGTGTATTTCGAGAATGCAATTGATATACATATGTGTATGTTGATATATGAAAGTAGGTACATATATTGCCATGCATTCGATTAGAATTGCTCGACCAGCATAAGGCAATCCAAACCAACAACAAGAAAACGAGAAGAGCAATCAAAAATCTCGTCATCGATTACGCGATGCATTGACGCTGTTGCCATTTCCGAGCAATATTTATGTATCAGCATACATACATACATATGTATGCATATATGGTTTCATATAAAAATCACTCAGCAGCTAAACATTCACCGCAAGTCAAATGATTCTATACTCATACATATCTGCAGATGCATTTATACCCAGAAGTGAAGGCAGAAGCCGACTAGCAGTTCGCTGCTTGGCTCGACTTGGCTGATGATTGGCATGGAACCGGCCTATTCGTTGCATTCACTGCATTCTAACGGTAAAACGAGTACAACTTTTTTTTATAGAAACAAAAAAAACAAAGAAACAAGTGGCTACATCATAGCTACGCTATAGTGGATTGCATTAGTTTCATTAAACAACAACAATAACAACGAAAAATACAGCCACAGCAGATTACCTGTAAGATTGCAATGACGCAGCATAAGCAAGAATAAGAAGAAGAAGCAAAAATTCTAAAAGTAACTATCGAGTAAAGCAATTTATTTCCACTGTATATGTAAATACACATGTACATAGGCATTAGAACATATCGCAAAGAGCAAGAGAGAAAAAGCTGAATACCAGCGTCATTAATAGCTACTATAAATTCTGAATAGCCAGCGGACACAGCGGATGTTGAAGAGCGTTCGAGATCTGCGCAACAGCGGTAGGAGCAAGTTGATAATGCTGTGCGCATGCGCCACACATCAACAGCAGGCAGTTTACAAAAACAAAAAATCTCAAAATTCCAACAACAACAGCAATAGCATTAGTGACAGTGACGGCAGCAACAGCAACAAACGAGCGCTTGCCCCATTTTCCCGCAAACTATGCCAAGCCAAATTTTTTCGGCCAAGCGTTCCTTGCACTTGGACTTGACCGAGAGAACAAAAGTGCATAAAAAAAAGTAAAAAAAAAAACAGCTACATAATTGCAAATAAAAAAACACCAAAAATTACTATTGGCACCTAAACTTTGACTTAAAGTGATTTTATTGCGCGCTAGTGTCCTGAATTTTCCTGTCAGCTGAAGAAATAAATTTTCCACTCAAACTCAAATGGGGGGTAGCGTGAAAGACGACGACGAGAGGGAGCAGAAATGTAAAGATGCAAAAAAAGCTAACATAAGACAACAAAAGACAACTACAAAGCATCTAAGCCACAAATCCAAGCTAGCAATCAGCATCAGCTCACTAATGCAGCAGCGTTCTAAATACGAGTACATAAAAGTGGTGCTTTACTTGTCAGCTGCCTGCCGCTGAAAGCTGAAACTGGAACAGTTGCAAGCAGCAGCATGCAGTTGCAATTTGCCGCACAGTTTGCGCTATGCAGCGAGTATGCAGCGCTATCACTCTGTAGGTCTGTTGCAAAACCACTTGTAGTTGGGCTGCTGTCCAGCTGCTTAACTAGCAATCTCACATGTTGCAGCGTCAATTACTCTGCGCTCCATTTCTTTGGCTCACTTGTTCTTCTTCCGCTTGGTATTTGCATGTCGGCACATTGAATTTTGGGCCAACGGATACCAAGCATTAGTTCATGATTTTCGCTGTCCATGTTTGCATGTTTTTGTAAAAATTTTATTGTGCATAATTTTCGAATTGCGTTCCTGCAAAGCTTGCTTTGGATCAGTGGTGGAGGTTGAACAAAAATGCAACTGCATATACTTTTCTAGGTTGCAGGGCGCATGAGGCGGAATGTGGCTTAAAAACTGACTAACAAATTTGAGTAGAGCTGTGGGGTAGTTCTGACCCTAGTTCCGGAGTTGATCCATTTCTCAGATACATTATTAAGAACGCTCTTTATGTGCGTAACCGAGGTAATTAGCCGTCTTTCATGAATGCCATAAGAGGTGATGTATAAGACTTCGAAATTTGCTCATCTAACTTGTCGCATTTTGCATCATCATTTTGCATGTATCAAATGAGGTAACTCTGCTAGATT
>JAPVRG010096402.1:0-23113 GCA_029783565.1 Rhagoletis cerasi | reverse complement strand
CATGTTAGTGAATCCCCCAAGGATTCACCGGGGGGTGGGATGTCGTTGCACAACACTGAATTTAGAGGGCAACCCTGTCGTGGTGTCATTGGTTTCGATTTGACGAAGGATGGAAAGGTGAAAACGAAATAAGCAAACGTACATACATATAAAATCCCGTTCAACGGGTTTTAGCATTCATTCCCATTTTGTCGAGTAAGCAATGGGTGCAAAGGCACCTATTTGAAATACACACAATATCTTCGTCGTCCGTAGATCATTTCTCGTCATCTCCAGTGCTATTTGGCCATCATAATTTGTCGTAATTTGTAATACACACGCAAGTTATTGGAATAAACGTTTTTTTATTATATTCTTATTATGTCTTTGTCAGCCACATCATCTGTCAACCAAAATTCTTAATATAAAACATATTTCAAAATGATTTCAGACGTCGCATGTTTAGCATCATGTGGGATAAAGAAACTTCCAATTCCAACAAAAATGACGATAAGCCCGCAGAAATCTCTGAAAATACGATATCAGAATGCACCAAATCAAATGACATAACACAAAATGCCACACATGTTGATAATGACGAAGGGGATTGTGCTGGCAAGGGTGGTGTAGTTGATGCTTCTACTGCTGTGCAAAATGAAACCAGCGATATCAATGATATGTTGTCCATTGTCCGTTTGTGTGATGGTCCCTCGACAAGCACACAAGGGACTAACGATGAATTGAATAAAACAAAAACTTCCACATGTGTAAGCAACATACCAGCCAACATAACAAACTCACCACCGCCTGTACAGAGTGTGTTAGCAACTGCACCGACGATTAACGAAACAACAAATTTGTCAGCTTTGACAGTAGCTATTGATTGTGATGAATTGCCATATGCAAGTACCAGTTCAAATTCCAAAACACACTCACCACAGCAATCTCCCAGGCCAACAAATTCAGTCAAATACTTCAGCCCAATATTAAGAGTTCAAACAATCCAAAATGATACAATGTCATCACCAGACGTTGGCGCAGGTACGAAACGGCAAAACAAAAATTCGGAAATTGATAATGTGGCCGGTCCACAAATGCAAAGCTCAAACGATAATCCAGTTTGTCTGCCAGTAGCAACAGACTTGGATAAAGCAACACGTGTAGCAACGCCGGAAGTCACAATAGAGGATCTTACGTCGCCGTCGGAAACGGGTCCGCCATCACCTGCCAACTCCAGCGTAACCAGTGTGTCAACTCTTCGGGCAGCAAGAAGTGGACGTGTAGTATGCTTTCGTCACATGCGACGCGCACCCAAAGAACCAGAGGAGTACGTGGATGCATTGTTTCCGCATATACGCGAGGCGCATAACCAAATACGAAAGGCGCTATTACATGCGCCGCTCACTGATGTCAAGGATAATGCATTATTAAAACGTAAAATGTTTGAGATCATTCGACGCTATATCAGGTATAATGCGGTTGCACTTATAATTTTTGAAGGCTTAACAACTTTATGTTTTACATTTAACGTTTCAGTGGTTGTAAAAATGAGTTTGAACAAGTGGCAGCGTCGCTTATATTGTGCCGCCGGCTAAAGAGAAATATTATACGCCTGTTGGATTTGATCCATGAGATTTGTTCGTCTAGTCGAGAGGTACATAAATTGAGAAAATACATTACCATGATCACTAATTAATACTTGTATTATTTTCTCTTATATATTTCAGGATCCTGTTTATTTGTATCACATAAGTCAATTAATTGCTGTGTACAATTCGCTCGAAATAAGATTATCATTCAATTTGACAAGATTACAGAAATGCGCTTTAATCCACCGTATATCACATATAATAAATAAGCATTTGCTGGTGAAGGATGAAGTAAGCAAACATATATTTTAATTCAATTTCTATTTTATTGATTATTTTCTTTTTTATATAACCTAGTCGTTGGCCAAAGAAAATGTACTCAGAATGTTTCTTCATATGCCCGATATGTGCTCGGCACGTTTTATAATGGAACCACTTTTCAAGTATGTCACTGCAGTCACATTTATATTGTACAGTAATGCAATGCCATTTAATTTTATTGTGGTTTATCCTCACAGCACCTTTTTAGTGGAAATCCCCACAAGCAGCAACGCCTGGTGTCAAAGAGAATTACCGGATAAGACATTTGTGCAATATATTATAGTATTGCATCAATGGAAGGAGATGCTGCGAGATCCTCTTGAGCAGGTCGAATTAATCAACCGTGCACAGCATTTTATGTGCCCCACTAAAACGTTACATACGAATCCGATGTACGCTAATCACTTACCAACAATTCACACACGCAAACATGCCGTGAAAGATATTTTGAACAGCCTAAAATATTTTCACGATTTAAAAAATGTATGTTACTAGTGTTGTTTAAAATTTGTAAACAATAAACTTGACTTTGAAGTTCATCTTATTGCTTACACATTGATTTACATTTAATTACTATCCTTTTCAGGCCGCAATTTGTGATGATATCTTGCAAGATGAGAATGATGATATCGAAGTCGTTATTGTGAGTATCAAATAAAATAAAATTATAGTATGTAATTTATATTAGGGCAAAGCTATCCGGTAAGACGATGTCGCGCTCGAAATATTAAAAGTCCTATGAACTATAATGTTTATTTAAAAACACTTTGGTCCGGAGTAGAATACCTCACTAAGTTCATCAACTTGTCGTTAACCACACTTAAAACCGGGGAACTGGAAAACAAATTGTGGTCTCATCGTCCGATAACTCCTTACCACCGTAGTGAAGATATTTGATACCCTCACACTTCCATACTTCAAGAGATCCGCATAGCTCTGGCTTAACTAAGGTCCAAACACCTCAACGGGATAAACTCCTTATCTAGACTCGACCCCGACAAAACCCAAATATGTCCTGCTTCTAAAGGCACCTAACACGACATCATCTATGTGTGAGACTTACTTGCTCTCCAAAACCACTCATTTCCTCCACTATTGGAACCGCGCGTTTCCAGTGCCTACCGTTAATTGAGTTTAACGAACTCCTTTAATAGACTCGCCGATTTAGGCAGGAATTAGTTATGCCGCTCCAACAACAAAGACAATAATCCTCGCTATGATGTTTAAGTAAAAGGTCTGATGCTTAAGTTAAACATCTTAGTGGAGACAATTGTGTGCAGTTAGTCGCCACCACTGTTTTTTCGCTTTGATTGTTTGCTTAAGTGAATGACTAAAACAATAACTGAGATGACTGCTACAAATGCAAATTTTTCTTCACAAAAAACTATATTTTGTTATTGATAATTTTATTTCAAACTTACAGGATTACGTTATAAATACTACACCACTTTGGGATTTTGGTGCCACGTACGCAGCTGAATGTACGCATCAAAAGCGTATAATTCGACGCGCCGTCACGTCGGAGCCGCTTGAGTGCGTCGATCTTACTCTTGAAGATGAGCAACCGTCTAGAATGGAATACATAGAGCGTCCTTTAAATTGGCTTACAGATTTGAAAGAGAGAGCATCCGAGAGAGTGCAGGCTGATGAGACCGAAAAAGTTATTTGCTTGGACTCAGACTCAGATGAAGAATTATTTTCGGGCAGCATTTTAGATCCAACAGAATCTTATCAGGATTGTGACGCTCTCGATACTGACTACACAAGTCTGGATAGCAGCACTACGGATGATAAAGCTGCATCTGAAGATGATGCTCTGCCTGCAAGCAGAATTACCCCAAATGGCCTTAGAACTTATCTTGCGCCAAAATCTAAAAAGCAATTTAATTCAGGTGATGAAAAGCGCACAACGACAAGTAGACAATCCCCTTATTTGAGAACAACGGGCGACTATGGGGAGGAGTCTGAGTCTGAGGTGAAGGTGAAGGTGGTAATGTAACTGCCGGTAGAAAACCGTCAACAACTTCCGCGGAAGGGTCATTGCCACTTATTGTTAACACTTTCACCGTTAGTAGCAAGCAAAATATGCACTTGTTAAGCTCACCCAGATTTAGCCTTGATATTGGCCCGGAGCGCTTTGGGAATGAGGATGTACAGTTGCACGATACTTGTGGGGAAGACCGTGCGGCAAGCCAACATGTAACACAAAAACGAAGAAGTGTTAAAATTTATAGTCGCGATAATCAAGAACATGGTGCTGGTTATTATGAAAATGAAGATGATCATGATGATGACGATGATGCTGAGATTGGGGTTCATTCATTGCCCTCAACAAGCTCATCGCCATTAACAATGAATTTGGGTAAAGTCATCTATTCCCAGGCTTTATTGCCATCTAACCGCAGATTTTTAATAGAAGATAATATAAATAAGGCAAGTGATAGGCGTAGAGAATTTAAGGGAAAAAGCTTTGGAGCTAAAGTTAATCAACGAATTAGCGTGTGTGGCTTAAAGCAGGTGGTAAGTTTCATGATTTACACTCGCAATTTAACTATGAGCTAGACAAATATTCACTAATTATTGCTTCAATCTTTTAGCGTATAAATGTCGAGGATAAGCCAGTGAAAAAAAAAGTTAAGTTTAACGACTATCCTATTGGACCCACGCGTCGCCCAAACACCAAATTGCCGATAAAACCAGCTATACATCTTAGCAAAACACCAACTACCAATCAATCTGCTTTCTCCAGTTCACCACAACCACGTTTTACATCACCCTCATCTTCAACTTCTTCCACAACTGAGTCACTTAAACAAATGGCGCAAAAAGGTAGGAGAATTGTTGACAGATCTTTAAATCAGGAATCTAAAATCTTACCTAAAAGTTCATCTGCAATTATAATTGATTCCGATGATGACAATGATAATATTGAAGTTAGTGCTAGTGCAAGTACAACAAAAAGTAACTTAACAGTTTCTACTCAACCAATTCAGAGTAAAACAGCCCATGAAAAAGATGTATATCCAAAGCATAAAATGAACGCGCGTTATGTCCCTCACGGCTCTAAATCCCTTCATGGGCCAAAAGATATTTCATCAACCAATTATGTATGTAATAGAAATGTTGAATTTATACATATATCTGATGATAACGATGACGATAATGATAGTATTGTATGCAATAATATGAAAATCTTTGAAGTTGACAAACGAGTTGAAATGGAAGAGCAAAATTCGAATGTTTCAACAACTACAGGGCTTAATTTAGAGTCTAGTACCGCAGATGAATATAAAAAAGCATTGGTCACCGAAAAGTGTAATAAAAATCAAATCCTCGTTATGGTAGAAAGTACAAGTTCACAAGTTTATAGGGCAACTTCTCTTGAAAACAATGTGGGTAGTGATATTTGTACAAGTAGCACAGAGACACTGTTACAGGAACCCGAATTGGAGTATGGTGTTTTTTCGTCAAACATCGTTGATTCGCAGTGTGGTTTAGCCAAGGAAACATATTTGCAACAAATGAACTCCGCTTCTGAAGTCAATTGCGTAGGAGTTAAGGGGGATGATGCAGAGCCCCTTTTAAGCGCTAAGAAAAATGATAAGACTGAATTAGGCCAGGTGGAAACAATTCTGAAGAAATACACAGATGGTGAGGCAATAGAAAATGAGTGCAATGAACTTATAGGTGTGATGTGTGATAAAAATATTTCGGATAAAAGAAAAAGTGCACTCGCGAGTGATTTCAATGACAATGTTAATAGTAAGCAAACTCTAAGTGAAGAAGTGAAAATGGACGCGAATGTTGTAGGAAAGTGTATCAGTACTGACGCTTGTAAAGTACACACCTCAAAGGGAGGGGTAGAACAAGCTAATGAGTTGGATTGTGAAACTTTGGTGTCGGTGCGCTCAGAACAATTGCACTCGGCAAATATGCAAAATGAGAAAAGCAATGCTGATGCGCCGCAGGTGCAGCGGTTAACCGAAACGGAGGAATTGAACGAGAAAAATTTAAAAGTCTTATCTCAAAAAATAACAAACAAAATAAGTGAAGGATCGGGCGAAAACCCGGATGTCGAAAGTATTAAAGATAACCGCGCACGCATGAGCGTAGAGCAGTGCCGCTCTAGTAAACTTTTAGAGTCTAAAAGTAATTCAGAACAACTGGCAGAAAGTGAAGAGAAAGAAAACTCATTGTTGAATTTAAGTTCGTTAGCAACGCATCAAGGAGAAGCAAGAAAACATGAAGAGCCCACAAAATCGCAAGTGGGTTCCAGTACGTCAGCATCTACACCGCATCAAGGGGAAGCAAGAGAAAATGGAGAGAGGGAAAAATCGTCTTTAAAAGAGTCAAGTACGTCAGGTCTGCATCAAATAGAAACACGAGAAAATAAAGTGGCAGTAAAATCTTCAGATTCTAGTATGTCAGCATCCTCACCACTTCAAGGAGAAGCAAATGAAAATGAAGAGTCATTAAAATTTCCTTCAGATTCGAGTACATCAGCGACTCCCTCACACACCCAAGCAGCATCGGATAAAATAGAAGTACAAACAAACAAAGAGTCCGAAAATACAGTAGATTCAAACAAGAAGCAAGTAACACAATTAAATGAGAATGTTCGAGTTAATCAAAAAACAAATGATATGGTCGATAGCAAGACAAGTGATACAGATGCGAATGTTTCTAGAAGCAATATCGAAAATAACATTACCGAAAATACCGAGACGTTAAGCAAATCTACTAAATATGTAGATGCTAAAAAACTCTCTTTCAGTGGTAAGATACTCAATACAGAGGGAAATTCCACCAGAGCTCAAATAAAAATGACTGAAGTAGAAAAACAAGATGTAAATAAGACAGCGATTGACAGCTCAGCAAATCGGGAAACATGTGAGGATTTAGAAAACCCATCAAACGAAAGAGCTAGTAATCCTGTTTCAGGTGACATAACCGGAGCAGCGCCAGGTGTACAAGAAACAACACACAAAACTCATTTAAATGGAAATGATGCCAATTCAATGAAAACGGTATCAGTGGAAAGTGTCACATTGGCCGGAGAAGTAACCAGAATAACAAATTACACTGCTAGT
Source organism: Rhagoletis cerasi (assembly GCA_029783565.1). Taxonomy (NCBI): domain Eukaryota; kingdom Metazoa; phylum Arthropoda; class Insecta; order Diptera; family Tephritidae; genus Rhagoletis; species Rhagoletis cerasi. The sequence goes on along the minus strand of JAPVRG010096402.1, from coordinate 16,134 downwards.
ACTGAAAATGTGAAAGAAAAAACATTTAAGCGTGTTCAAATGGTAGCAAATGCCATGACAGATAAAACTGTCATCAATCAGGAATCGGTAAGCGAAAGCGTAAAACCGAATTTTAATGATGACCAACCTACCAATAACTTAATGGCTTCAACGGAAGAGACTTCAGAAAACACAAACGCAGCTGATAACAGTGAGATAGGGGCAAGTGAGGAGTTAAAAATACCCACTATTATTCCCGTTATAGCTGAAAAAGAACCCAAAACCAATGTACATGGGGAAGCATTCCCCTCCAGCGCTGTTAAAGGTTCCAGTGATGGTCTCGTGCGCTTAGTGGCCGCTGTAAAAGCTGTTGAAGCTCTTAATTTGACTGGTAATCAATTAAAACTCGCGTCTGAAAATGAAGGGGTCGAAATTATTGTAGACAGTAATGATTTAAACGCTAGTCAAGGGTCTGCCGCCAATACAACTTTAATTAGCTTCGAGAATTTGCCACCTGCAGTCGACTCTAGTCTCCACAAATTGGCTGTTGAGGCAACGATTGAAAATACTGCCGATACACAAGCAGCTAGTTTTGATAAAAGTGACAAGGCTTCAATCGGAAAAGCCGAAAGTATTATTGTTAAGTCTGATGAAATGGACGTCAGACCACAGGTTTCCATAACAGCTCCTCAAACAGAATCCATTACAACAAAAAATAAATCAGAACTGACCGCCATTTTACTCTGTGGCGACAAAAGTCCCAAAACTAATTTAGAGCGCCTAGCTGAAGCGGTCTTACTCACCGAGGCCGCTGCGCAGAAGTACAGTGCTGTTGTGTCTGAGCGTGGAGTAATGCAAACCGGAAATGAGTACAATCAATCGAATGCAGAAGTTCGCAATGTGGAAAATTTCGAGATTCCCAGACATTCCCAAATTCAATCCGCTGATAATACTTATGAAACAAAACGAATCACTAATGATGACATTTTGAACTTGCAAAAAAAATCGATTATAGAGGCGACTGCAAAAGGTGCGTTAAGACGAAAAGCTGTCAGTGATAAAGCAATTGTCCCTGGTTTATCTGCAACTCACGATTCTTCGAATGTAGTTATAGACATTCCGGAATCGCTTCAAGCAGTTGTGCCGTTTAAAGCACCACCTGGCGCTTCCCCCGAGCAACTTGATTCAGATGTTGATGAAAACATTGATCGCGTAACGCCCATCGACTATGATATGCACTTAATCAATGAGGTAAATAGTTTTAAAACCATCAGCAGTCTAACCACCAGAGCTGCTCCTGATGCCGCTGGTGTTTCGTCAATCCAAGAAGTATCTAAAACTTCAGCAGCACTAGTAACCGAGCAAATACTTATCAAACAAGAACAAACTGTGAAATCGCCAAATCAACGTGTGACTTTCGACACAATTTCGCCCCTGAATCTAGACAGTGTTCCCTCAAAAACAGCGGCTGCTCCATACAACTCATCACATAAAACCAATCCAACTTTTCATTCGTCATTTGAAAATTTCATAAGCTCACTAAAACAAAGTGATTTAAAATTGCCGCGTAAATCGCCCAGAATTACCTGTATGACGCCAAAAGTTACAGAAGGATCGATAAATTTACCCCCTAAGACTAAAAAAATTATTGTGCTAAATATGGCATGCAATTCCGATCGATTGGCAGCAACGAAAAAGGTTGCGCCTTCTACACCACAGGCCGCTGAATTATGTGCAACATCAGAGAGTGAGTTCTCCAGCGTTGGCACCGACGAATGTGAATCGAAGAAAAGGTATAGTTTGCGTAGAACTGAACAATGGAAAGTAGTAAAAAATACGGGTGTACTAGCTTCACCGCCAACCAAAACCACTGAATGTGTGAATACTAAAAAGACGCGTGCGCTGCCCAAAATACATTTGTCTAGGGCTAAAATACCCACAAAAGCTGAGAAAAAAGCACTTTCACCTATGACAGATAATGTTGTACAAAATTTGAAATCGCAATTTGGTGATGTATCGCATCGTCCAATAACCAGAAAGTTAGCGGCCGCGCTCAATTTTAGTTTACAAATGGTAACAGAAAATGCGGTTATCGAACCGATTAAACCGTTTCCTTCGCGTGGGAGAAAACCTAGACCAAAACAGCAAAAACTGGACGACCAGTCGCCCACAAAGCGCAAGCGTTGTGAAATTGTAGCAAAAAGTTTGAGTAACAAAACAGTAATTGAGTCAAAAAGTACAGGAAAAGGACTGCTAAAAACTGACACACCTGTTGAGACACAGAGAAAGCGAAAAAATTGTGATGTGGAAGCAACGCGTGAAAATGATGCCGCAAAATCAGATGGAATACAAGGAATACCAAATGATTCTGTTCTTACTGAATTGACGGGAGTTCAAAAGCGCGGAGAAGCTGGAACGACTTTTGACGAAACTACAAACACTCCTGAAAGGAGTCCTACAAAGCGTATGAAAGTCGAAAATGTAAAGGAAGCAGCAAGTACAAGCAAAGTATTGGCTGTACAAAGAACGGCACAAGTTCTATCCACCTTTGAGACTATCTTCATAAAACCAAATGGTTGCCCTGTCGATGTAGATGTGGCTTTAGACACATGCGAGTCTAAACTAAGGAAGAAACAGCCTATTGAGAAAGTGCCAACCATGCCAGCTGCCAACAGCAATAAGGAAGTGTCAGAACATAATGTTGATAAGGTTTTGGTGCAAACGAGTGATAGATTGTTTGTCGAGGATACGATCCGACATAAAAGCCAAGAGAACAAGAACGAGAAACCGACAAACGATGACAATATGAAAACTAGTGCAACGATGATTTCGAATAGTTTAACGGCTTTAGACGCGCAAGATACGAGCGTAGAGAAAACTTTCGTTGACTCCAGTGATAATAAAAGTTTGTTTGAAACCGAATCTAAAGTGCAGCAAAACTTTCCGCAACGAGCCGTTGATCCTTCAAACGACGGAGTGATTGGGACACAGCCGAAAGCTGTTTTGTTAGCTGAAAGCGTTGAGACTGCGCCAAAAAAAAATGCGGTTGCCCAACTCGTAGATATCTCGAGTTTCCAGAGTTTAACACTAGAACAAACCGATACATATAATCCGACAAATTCTGCGACTAAATGTAATTCCAAGAGTGTTGGCGATGGCATTCGGAGTATTTCCGACTTCCCAAACGAAGATTCTACAGCCGTTTTGAGCATCCCAAATATAAACCAAATGCACGTTAAAAATCAGGACCTAAACAATACTGAGTGTATAAATATTTTAAAAGCGAACATGGAAGCTGATAAGCTATTAGAAGAATATAATCATTCAGCGCGAATTATGGCAAATACAAATATAAAAATCCCATTAGCTGCGCAAACACCGTCCGAAGGATGCAAGCCTGCATGTAGCAGTGTGACTTTTAGCTACACCGGCAGCGACATGTCCAGTTCTTCCACAAGCAGTTGTTCGTGTAGCATGACGTCTACTTCAACGTCAGCCGCAGATTTATGCAAAAATGAACCGACGAGCTTCAAAGTAGTCCAATCCCAAGCACAAGTTGTCGAACTACTTTCGAGTACGAGCGCAAGCTTTCAAGACTTATCGCTTTTAGATTTGGAACACGATGTTATTATAAGCAATGATGACTTGCTTTCCGAGTTGATGCCGACCGCGATTATGGATACAATGGCTGCGACTAGTCTCGAACACAACTACGCAATAAAACCACTAGAAATGGTGATGAGAAATGACTATGACACACAATACGATCTGCAAATAAAAAGTGAATCGCCGATACTTCACGGAGAAGAAAAGAATAATTGGCGTGACGTGGAAGATAAAAGAGTGGTTGTTGATAGAAGGAATGAAAGATCTTTGCAGACACCAAGCCTAAAAGTTTCCATACCTATTGTCTATATAAAAAGACTAGAAGAACTAATCAGTAAGCAAAAAGAATCCAAGACCTGGTATTTGTCAGAGAAACCGTCCACCTCTAAGGCGGCTTTGGAAGCGTTAGCTAGAAGAAATAAGCTGCTTAAAACGTCTATGACGGAAAATTCTAAAGCGCTGAGTGCGACAGATCATGTCCAAGCAGACACTAGTGTGATTGATAGTTCGGAACCACGCCAATTACCCTCTCGAGAATGTTGTCAGTCACCGAGTTTACCTTTGAAGAAACGAAGAAGTGTTTCGGGAGTTTCGGAAGAAGATTTATTTAATACTGCAGCTCTTTTGTCAGAAGAAGATAATCCAGTGCAGACAACGTCAGAGAGTATCATTTCAGTAACTGAAAATAGAGCAAGTGAATTGGACGAAACAGTAGATACATCCGAGTTGGATCTGCGTGAAAATAGAAAGTCTAATGAAGATAGAGGTGAAAAGCTGGTGCCAGATGATTTAAATACAAAATTTAAGAAAGCAAAGGGGAAAGGAGAAAACAGTGTGGAAATACAAGGTAACAAGCGAGAAGATGAGAGTCCGATGCTTCAAGATTATCAACGCGAGGATAAAGGCGAACAAATACAATCTACACAAACAAAAGATTCGGAAGCTGAAACTTATAAAGAAAACACCCAGATAATTTCACCTAAAGCCGAAAATAAAACACCAATAAAGCAGAGTAACATTTTTGAAAGGCATGCAACTCAGGTTGAATGTGAAACTGAAACTGAAGATACAGACGATAAAGAAAACACCCAGATAATTTCACCCAAAGCCGAAAATATAACACCAACAAAGCAGAGTAACATTGTTGAAAGGCATGCAACTCAGGTTGAATGTGAGAATAAAGGAAATTGCGAGGGATATGAAGGAGAAAGCGAATGCTTTAAGGCTGAGGGGGAATCAAAACCACAACAAGCTTGTATGGAACATGTTCAATCTGAAAATGAAGATTTGCAGCAAGCTTGTGTGGTAAAAAGGGCAATAGAACTAAATATTCAAGGACATCAAGAGACTGTGGGACTCGAGGCACTACATAAAGATACGCAGAAAGATAAACAGCAAGAGTGCGCGGAGCTCTGTGGAGTTCATTCCAATCAAAAAGAGTCTGTGGGGAATAATACCACCGAGTTGCAACAATCAACCTGTGAAGATTACGTAATGCCTGAAAATTTGGCATCGGAACCGAATTTGGCGACACGTGAAGTTGAAGCCGCGTACGTAAACGTAGCTGGGGATGAAGAAAATGAGATTTTAACTGGAGTGCGTAACTCAAATCTTATCAATAATTGCCCTCAAAGTGAAAGCACCGAAGCTAATGAATCAACTAATCAAGAATGGATGGGAGAAACTGAAATGGAGATAGAACCAATTGATAGAGGACTTACAATGGATGAAGAAAGTTACTCTGAACTCACTGCTAAAAACTTCGCAGCGGAATGTACAGATGCTGCTAATGAGATTTCAGCTATGGAGTTGAAATCTAACACAGTTCAAGAATTAACTGCTATGCAACAAACACCAGCTGAAGAGACGCGATTGACAAACTATGAAAATCCTGCTAGTGAAGTTGTTTTAACAAGTTATGATGATCAATTCTTTGTTTCTGTTTGCTTAAATGATTCGAGTAATGTTGTGAACGATTTCGAAGAAGCTAATAGCAGCGTGTTCTCAGCGAAGGAATATGCAGAGAATGATTTTGACATAGAGAATGATGTGATTATCAACACACAGGACATAAAAGAAGAATCTGCTGAAATGATGAGCATTAAAAGTTCACCCAAAAGTAGTCCAATGTATTTAACAAAGTCAGTGCCTACCTTTACCACCGATGCTAATTTAAATACGGATTTCTCAAAAGCAAACGAACTAACAGATTTCATGCCAATCTTAACGAATACTGCAACTTCCACTCACTCTGCTGATTTGCAATTATTTACAATTGCAAGGAATCCAAATTTTCTAAATACCAATATGACATCATCTATACCACCGGCCACCGACCAAATGGACCTATTTACCAGTTCAGCTTGTATAACTTCAACAACGCCGCACACTGGTATAACAACAACAGCTTTAAATTTTAATAATATGCCGGTCTTTACAGCCGCTGAGCTGGGCATAGACCAAAGCGCATATACAAGATCGAACATGGCGGATTTAACCCAAATGAATTCGTTAGGATTTGTAGCTCAAGAAACAGTGCAGTCCACAGAGTTAGCGCCATCAGTAATCCAAATGGATTCCACGTTTGCACAGTCTCAAAGCCAATTTATGGTGGCAGACAATTGGAAAACAAGCACTTGCGACGCCATCAACACGTCGTCAATACTCACTTCGAATACTTCCGAAGTTACAAAACCCGTGCAAACGCTTGAAGGGGAGTCTGGGGGCGATGTCTGTAGCGGCCTAATCACGACCACGCCAGCAATAAAAATATGCTCGACCAAACAATCGAATTCGCCGGTCAAAAATGGTGGGCGTAAGCCTGTTGTGAAACCCAATATAGGGTCTGCAATACCCACAACTTCGACTGAGATGCAGTTGCCATCTTTGTCACCGATTTTGCCCCTAATAAAGCCCACAACGACAACTATTGGTGACGCAACCAACGCAGATACCGCTCCTGTTTTTAGCTTTCCCGACATGGAATCGGAAACAGTAAGTGGTTCTCAGGCTGCTATTGCGCCCCCAAAACCTACTGTAACATATAATCTCACTGCACCAACGACCAGCAGCATTGCGGTTAGTTCAACAACATCTAGTTTATCAGTACAAGCCGCAGCGGAAGAAAAATTAGCAATTTCTGCAGCTCAAAAATCTAAGTCTCAATCGGTGGCCCGCCGTGGAACGCGTGCGCGCACACCTGCGCGTGTGCAGGTCGTTACGCCCCAGCCTAAGAACCACGCTGTTGCGCCAAAATCGGTGGAAGAAGAAAAAACGCTGGAGCCAATGTTTACGAACACCACAGCAGCTTTCTGCAGCACAGATTTTGACATAAATCAGATGGCGGCTGCGTTACCCGGCTCTTACCCTACCACACCAATGCACAGTGTGACACGTTACGCAAATCTCTTTCATTTCGAAAAGTACATACAACAATTGATGGCACTCATCGATGTGCCCACCATCATAGAATCTGCACGCAATTTATATGTCGATAAACAGGCATTAGCGGAAGCGCACGCCGCCTTGCTCGCACAAGCCACACAGTTCGATGAAGAGGGCAACGCAATTTCGCAACCACTCTTGCTAAAGTATCACAAAGACGGCACTATATCCATACTTAATGACAGCGATGAATGCATTATATTGTCGGCGAATATGTCGAAGATGGTAAAGCGCCTTTCGCTCGCCCTAAGCATTTTACAGGAACAACAATCGCCAGTGTTGGGCATACGGGCGCGTATCCATGCGCTGCTAAAACAGTTAACCCAAACAGCTAAGACTATAGCTGTTACGCACACCTCTACAGCGAGCGTGATAGGTCCGTCGGCGATACCAACTGCTGTGGTGAATCCAACAAATTTAGTTGAGAATGCGCGAAACATTGAATTTAGTGTATTAAATGCCGTGGAACTATACAGCGGTGGCGGCGGGGGTGACGTCAAACAGCCCGCACAGCAACAGGTGCACTTAAACGACACGAATACGCAAATAAATCCGAATTGGCATGAAGTTGGAGCCAGTGATGAACAACTAACGAGCATAGCCAATACGGAGTTGCAAATAGCAAATGAGGAACAGTTTATAAATATAGATCCATTGCCATTGCTGGCCGATGAAGGAACAACGGGATATGAGCATGCGGTGGCATTCGATTTTGACGAGAATCCCACTATACTATCCTCTAATGAAAGTTTAAGCGCGCAGCGTTTAGAAAATGCATTCGAGCAGGCGTTGGAGGGCGGTGTGAACGAGGAAAAAATTTATAATTGGGCTGAGCCGGAGCAGAGTAGGTCAATACAACAGTGGCAGAAGCAGCAGCAGCAACATCATGGTAACGTAGAAAGACGCTGGCAAGAGCATAGTGAGACCTCGAGAAATTTCGCTTATGAGGAGGCAGATGTCGCTAATAATGCGGCTGAGGTTCACGCAATGGTAATCAATAATTTAGGTGCTAACTCCACAATTGTGGGTAGTAGTGCGTCAAGGATTGAAGGTGTAAGCGTAGCTGATTGCATAGTTAAAAGTACCGCAGCATCTGGTGGTATTATAACATCAACATGTGGGCCACAAAGGAGAGAGACGATTAAAAAGACTGGTCTTCAAAAGATTGAGGCTGATAAGGTGCAGCCCACAGCTCACTGTAGTAAAAAAGTGTCAGGTCGCAAGATTGAAAAGGCACCAAAAGTGCAGCCTAACCTATCGTCCACAGCGGCGCAGAAGCAGTCTAAACTGCGTAACAATTTGAAACAAAGCAACGCAGCTTCCCAACTTAAAATTTCTGCCATCCACTATCGCTACACGCCGCCACACACGATCGCGAATGCCCAAAGTAAGCAAAGCGCCACATTGCATTATAGGCCGACGGCACCGCAGCAACGTTCACAGCAGCAGCAGCAGCTTCGAAACGCCAACGTAAAAATGGCTCCACAATATGTCACAATAAACTCAAATCATTCAAAGCAGCCAGCGAGACTGAAAACCATTGATAGTGTTGCAAATATAGAGTCATACTCACAGCAACACCCACAAAACTCGGCACTCGCAGGTGGTTTGCAACATAGCAACAATGTGAGGTTTTTATTAGCAAATCCTTTGCAACAGGCAAATACACACCAAAGCCAGCGTTTCGTAAGTGTGCCAAATGCACCCGAATCATTGACCAGAAATAACACCCCAACACAAGACTTACCGCCCTTGCAAGAAGTGCACATACAATATCCCTACCAGCTGCAGCAAACACAACCGAATTTTATCGACAATCAAATCCAAATAACCGAGTTACAGTTGCACCCCATAAAAGACATTCTGCATGTCGATTCTGACCAACTCGGCAACTCACAATCCACCGATATGACCAAAACTAATGCGGCCACAATGACTACAGCTTTACCACAGCCGACAGATGCCACCCTGCTGAGAATGGTGAGACCTAGTCGCATTGCAGGAGCGACCAGTAGGAACACGGAGTCGAAGCGCTATTTAACGCAAAATTTTCAAACACAAACCTCAGTCATTGCCAACGACTCTGTAGAAACTATCAGAGGATTGCCGGAAACGGTACAATCAGCCGCATCGTCTTTGGCGCAGCTACCACAACAACACCAACCGGCGCAATTTCGCCAGCAACAAGTGCAATTCATGCAACCCACAAATACGAGTAGAATTATCAATGATATGCAACAAACTGAAATGGAACAATTGCGTCAACAGCTTATAAAACAAGAAACGCAGAGCCAAACGGAGTTACAATTTCAAATAGTACAGCAACAACCACAGGCGCTGTTAAGTGGAGTGGATGGGCATCTAAACACGCTGACGCTATACCAACCGCCGGCTCGACAAGTCGATGCGCATGGCACACAGCCGCAGCATCATTTGACTCAACAACAGTTGATTGCAGTCAGCAAACAATCTGCACAACCGCACAGGTCACTGAACGCCGTTGGAAGCACAACATCGTCCGAAATCGCGAACGCTACAATGGCTACAGCACTAACATCGGCGACAGCATCGACCACAGCTTCAGTGCCAACCAAGCAAACAAATCCAAACCGAAAACGTGGTCGTCCGCGAAAGTGCGAAAATGAAATGCTGTTTGCGAATTCCGAACTGCTGAGGAAACGTAGTGCTCGCGATACGGCGGAGAAGTTTGCTAACCCTAATGAGAGCATGAAAATAATTCCGATCGTCGCTTCGAATATTAATGCTGGAATGACAACAACTAGCCTAACTAACCAAACTAACACAGAAACTAGCCAACTAATAACAATACCAACAACAACTTACTACACGCTAACCCCTAACACACATGAATTAGAACAACAGCAACAGGCACAACAAATACACCAATCAAACTCCATCAGCCTATCAAAACATGCAACACAATCACCTATGCATCAACAGTTAGAACAACAACCACTAAGACCATCATTTACCAGCCAAGACTCGAATGAGAATGCTTTTAGTTTCATAGAAAATATGATTATTGGGGTTGAGGCTGCTGGTGCTGGTGCTGGTGCTGGTGCTGGTGCTGGTTCTGGTGACAGTGGTAGTGGTAACGATAGTCAGCAAAGTGCTAGGCAACAGTCGCAGTCTCACACGCATCCACACATGCCGTCATCACCGGCAAGTAGTCAGCATGAGCAACACCATGTATGATATCCATATTTTCATGAAGAGCTCTTCAATCATACCTTCCGATTTGTCGATATCTAATTTATTTATTTTCTTTGTGTGGATCTTTTTTTTAAGTAGATTAGGAGATCTATTTGAGTTTTCAGATTACAAATTTTAGCTATTACCGTTTAAATTACCGTGAATGCTTTCATTTCGCTAGGAAATGTTTATTTTTTAAGTTATAAACTATATTTTGCGTTGCGCTTGGTACACAATTAAACAAGTATTGGATTTCCTTGAACTCCACTTGTGCAATATTTAAAATAATTTGTTGTTCTTTTCTTAAATATTTCTAAAAGACTTGAAAATAGTTTGATTTAAGTCATGTTGAAATTTTCTTATTACTATTTGGATTACATATTTATTATATTTTTGTTCGAAAAAGAAAGAGTTCAATGAAACTTTAGAAAATCCCCTTATACTAAATACTGAATTACCAATTTAGGGAGATTTTTCGACTGAAGCATCTTCGTTATTTCTACCCTCCAAATTATATTTCGTTGCTTTATACAGCACAATGCTGGTTTTATCTATCAGTAAGAGTTGAAACACATTCAAAACGACGGGCCACGGGCCACAGCTGCCAAATTTTTATATTCATTATCTAAACGCTTTGCCTATGGCGACATGAATGAGTTTGACATGAAAGAAGAGGAAGAACCTTATCTGTCGCTCCAAAAATAGAAATAGATCTAATCTGGCCACAACCGCTGTCGTGGTGTAGCTCTGTCGCCGCCAAAATAATTATCTACGTGCTACAATAATTAGACTGTTGTGGCCCGTAACTCAACGTTTTCAATGGGTTTCAAGCTTAAACGCCTTACCAAATAGTGTTAAGAGTTAATAAACTTGCCTACACTTTATAGCTGATGTTTTGTTAGAAGAAAGTCATAAATTTCTTAACGAAACTTTTAATAGCCGCTCTTTATAATTATATATACATATATCAAATTTATAGTAAACGCTTCGAGTTAAATTGCTTGAATCTATGTACATTATGTTTTGAATGAAAGTGCAATTATAATTAAAGATCGAGTTCTTAATCAAAACTTATATTTTCAACTTAAAAATTTTATATTTTGTTGGCAGCTGTTAGGACTAAATATTTAAATTAAGTTATATTAAATTTGCATGCCAAAGAGCATTTAGAATTTAGAATAAATATTTTATATACCAGGCGAAATGAACGAAAAAATTCGAGACATTCCCACGACAGTCCGGTCTACAATACGCGAGTGACACAATTACATTTTCGTGCCAAGGACTGTCACGTCAAAGGCATTGCCCACAACCTTTTTCGCACCGATCTCTCTGATGGCGAAACTTCGACTAGACCATCAACTCTAGATACTCAAAATCAGGACACTGCATGCCTTATATTTTTTAACACGTTTAGGACACGAAAGAGGCAATCATTCTCATTAAACTAAAATATGCAAAGTTACTATATTCATTAAAATTAACTCTTTTTTATACCCAAATATCAAAGATTTATGCATTTTGTAGCGTTTGTTTTGATTTTGAAAAATGCCGAATGTCAAAGATAAACCAAAGCTTTTGGTTAGCTTTCGTTTTTGAGTGTGTTCAATAAAATTATACAGCATGAATAATAACTAAGCAATTGCTTTTTCTTATAATTTCAGACGTTTTACTTCAGTTTATTTGAATAAGGGCCGATTTCATAATAAAATTAAAGAATCTTAGGCCCAATTTCATAATGAAACTCTTAAAATTCCTTTTGCAAAAGTTTCCTTTTAGTTAAAGTGCCATTTAAATGTACAGTGCCCTATCTTTAAAGTGGCTTTATGAAATCGATCGGCAAAATACAGTATCCTTTAAATTTTAAAAGATTCTTTAATTTTATTATGAAATCGTCCCTAAATCATATAAATTCAAGTAAAGGTCTGAAATTTTAAGAAAAAAGCAATTACTTAGTTTTTAATCAGACGGCCCATTGGAATGCATTTGCTTCGTAATTTTGTATAAATGCGTTGAAAAGCGAATTTGTATGAGGAAATGCGTGATTTGGGCTTTGCATTTTACATATCTCGCCCAAACGACGCATTTGAGCTCAATGTAAATGTAATATAAGCTGAAGACATTTGCTATTGAATTTGCCTTTATGCTAAGGTGATACTTCCCGTATTGGTACATAGGATCAAGCAAAAAAAAAAACACTAATAATGTCAGCCTAGAGGTCAAGCGAAGAACAACTCTTGCCAACAGGTGCCACTTTTGGCTCTGTGAGTGCTTGAAAAGCAAAGCCCTTTCTCGAAGAATAAAAGTCGCTCTCTACAAATGCCTCATTATGCCCATCCTTTTATTAGACTGATAAACATGGACGGCGTCGGACAAAGATCAAAAGGCTTTTTTGGGTTTTCGGGAGAAATATTTTACACAAAATTTATGGCCCTGTTCGAGTGGACCCACACGTACAAAAGAAGATGGAATGAAGAGCAGTGCGAGCTCTTCAACCACATGGATACGGTTTAGCGTATGAGTGTACGATTGTGTTGACTTGGGCATATCGTAGGCATGGATTATGTGGTCCTGGTTGAAAAATCCCTCGACTCGGCAACCAAGGTTGAACACCGTGCCCAGAAAAAAATGGCAGTACCAAATGCATAAGAACCAGACTGCTCTTGGGTTAAACAACTGGCGTAACTTCGCAAAGGAGAAAGGTAATTGTCGATGTTCTTCGGTGTTGGCCCAAATCGACAAACGGTTGTAGTGCCAAATACGAATGTTATACACTCCTTGGCTTAGCTAAATATATGTACATACGTTGGTTAACATAGATCCGACTGTTGGGGGAATTTTGACGTTCACATCGATTTTGGTTATTTATGAGAAATCAAATTTTAGCATAAGAAAATCTATTTAATTGTATAGATTGAAATAAGTTTGAAAACACAGATCCCTTGTGTTAAAAAGTATTTACATATTAATTAACAAATGTACTGTGCTAGTGAACCTTCTTTTAGTCGCATTGATAAGTTATCTACTTGTATTAGAAATATTGTGTGTATTATGAAATCGTATTGAACCATATATTGTGAAACATTGAACTGAATATTAATTTTATTGTACTTAATAGGCTTAAGAAGTCTTTGAATGTATATGAATTACAAAGTAATACTTACATAACTACATACATACATACATACGTGCATATAAATATTCGTATTTAGGCCAATAATATTTTTTTAACGAATCAAAGTTAAATGGCTCAATACAAATTTAATTGGCATTTTAAATTTAGGAAAAGTAAGAGAATAAATAAATAAAATTGAATAACCAATATCAATTTCTTTTATTTTTGTTTTATCCTTATATACTTACTAAATAATTGACATAGTTATTTACGGTGTATAAATTTTGAAATCTTTTACGCATATATTTTTTTCCTAATTCTTTACACAATTGGTGATGTTGCATTAATTAAATAAGTTGCCAGTAGTTAACAAATTATCACATTTTTTTCAATTGAAACACACGGTATTGGTCTAAAAGCGCACATAAATGCACCACACCTACATATTTATATGCAAGTATGACGTTTGATTATTTCGTTATTATACAAATAAAAATTTTGTTTGCGCAAAAAATATTTTTGCTAAAAAAATATTAATTTAAATGTAAATGCCTAACAACCCAACAAAAATGTTAAACCGTACTTTTTATACATTATTTGTAAAAAAAAAGTTATAGAAGTTAAACCAAATTTTGCATGCAGATATTCTTGACGAGCGATTATGTAAATATTTTTTTTAATGATTTTAGAAATCATTAAACTGCATATTATTCCGTTTCGAAGCAATTTTGAATAAGGCTCGTGAGCCTCGCCATAGTCGAAGTGCGCTTTTGTGGTCCGAAGTAATTTTGAAAGTAAATGAAATGACAAGACAGATCGAGTGCTTATGTTATCACCAAACTAATAATTTATTTTCGAGCTATTGTCGCCGAAAGTTTTCAAATACTGAAAACTAAACTTCTAGATATCGAACAGAGGGCAAAGGCAAAGAAATTTTCTACAGCTTACATCAAATTTTCTTCAATTAACTACAACGATTTGCCCTAAGTACAATCTACTTGTCTTTCTAACTGAACTGGATGATGACTTCCACTCACCATAAAGTGCAATCAACCACAAATTTCAGCAACTAGTCAACAAAAAGTCTTCAATCGACTGTTTAATGCAACTTAAAGTGAAAAGAAACAAAATAAACCAACGAACTTAAAACATTTCTTACATTTCCATTCATACTTCTGTCAAGTTTAATTAAGTAATGACCCAGCTTTACTTGTTAAAATCATAGCCATAATTTATGTATATGTGTGACCACATGCGCAAATTCGTATGCGTTGCTTCATATCAATTGACTATTTTCATATCAAAAAGCATTTTTTCGTCAAACAATTGCGAGCACAAATAGCAGTAAGCTTAAACGACTGAAAAGATTGATTTTTATATTTATATAAGTTAGCTATAAATGTTAGTGATAATAATTTTGAATTTGAAAAGTTTTTCTTTCTCTTATAAAAAAAAAAATCATAAAAAAATTACAACTAAACAAAAACACCAATAAATCTACGTAACATACTTTTGAATATAAATTAACTTTGAGCAGTTCGCATTGCATACAACTATTCGTCGTACACCTGGTAAATATGCACTTAGATGCTAATTATCGTACATTATTACATCTCTATTGCATTTCTACATATGATTATTGTATATTCTTTTTAACCTCTGATCAATCACAAATCAAACCAAAATGTATATGTACAATTAGTAGTGTGGCATGTGGCAATAGCGCGCTGCGAAGGCTTTCTATACATATTTTTTTGTACACCTAATAAATACAAAATCCTGTTTACTCACAGTGTGGTAGACAAAATTTTGAAGTAGCACTACTTACTATAGTGTTGGACAATAAAGCATTTTACTAGTAAATATTGGTTTATGAAATATCTAGCTTCTGCGGTAACTCTTTTGTCAATCATTTTATTTATGAATTTATTTTTCACTTATTACAAGATATAATTATTATTTAATTGGTCAATAGTTTATTTGAAATACTATGAAGTTGGAACTGAGTAGAAAGTGGCGTGCACGGTACCTACCTCTTCTGCAATATTTGATCGCTCATATGCTCAGACTAGGGCAATATATTTTACATACATATGTGTGTATACCGCATACATTGTACATATAAAACTTTTATAAAATAATGCCCAGAAAACAGCAGTATTGATTCAATTTCATAACATGCAATGCAAACCGTAGACTAACCAAAGTTCTGCAAAACTAACACTAAACGGGTTGTTTTGGGTTTTACGAAATCGTATTAAATATTGCAAACTGTTAGAAACATTTTTTTGAGCATTATTACTTATGCATGTACAGATAAAGCAAGGTTGAGCTGGTATGAAACGCACGGCTCGTGAAAATAAATAGTTTGAAAACTTAAAAAATTATAATATCAATACGAAAGTGTCAATACGTCCCTGAAGTTATAACGCTGCAAATCCAATATCTTGTTTGTGAAAAAGATTCCTACTAGAAATAACATCCCAATTTTGGATCGAACTGTCACAGACGCCTTCGAGAGCCTTTGTTGGACTAGAAAACTGTGGATTTCGTGTGCTCAGCTTTTTTGCGTAAAAAAAAAACTGCCACGTAAAACAAATACTCGCTTTCGTATCAGCATATTTGAGAAATTGAGTTCAACACACCAGTAATGGTCGATAAAATTCAGAAATTTTCATTTTCATTTTTTATTTTAATTTATTGAAATAATCTAGAAATACACAGCATTACAGATTAGGCACTTTGAACTACAGAGTGTCTGATAGCTATTGTATGAT